>JASPKZ010002302.1:0-302500 GCA_030220185.1 Diploptera punctata | reverse complement strand
ATCTCATTCATATTTGTGATTATTGATAATTGCAAATAGGAATGAGATGCACAAAGAAATTGAACATAGGCTCAATTCTGGAATTGCGTGCTATTATGCATTGCAGAGACTCTTGTCATCCCAACTCCTTTCAAAAATCGTTAAACTGAACATATATAAAACAGTTATTCTATCAGTTACATTATATGGATGCGAAACATGGACTCTTACTTTAAGGGAGGAAAGGAGATTACGAGAATTTTCTTTAAGTACAACCGTGACGTCAGGGACCCGCAAGTTTAGAATGCGCGAGCTATATATATATATCTCTCTCTATTTATTACTAGCTAATAAACGGTTGCGCTGCTGCGCCTAAATGAATGAAAGATATATTTTTATTTTTAGTTGAATAAGTAAAAATAAAATTAAGGGTTAATTAAATTGTATGGTATGCGCTGTAACGAACTAAACATGGCGATTGCTAGAGTCAATTTTTAGTATCGGATTTCAGGTAAAGCGCCATTTATAATGGTCGGATTTCGATAATTGTTTTATAATACCTTCCTCTGTGTATTTTAATAGGATATACTGAATTTCGTTGTGCAACATTAAAAATTGCCACCGTTAGAACGGTTTTTATTTCTTTTCAGATGAACCTCTACACTTAATGGATTTAGAACGCAATAGATAGAGGATAAACACTCGCCGTACTTGAACACTTGTACGCACAAAATTTCAACTCAAACGGCAAACTACTCTTCGATTTATGCGAGCATAAACGTACACAGGTTCAGGGTCGGGTCGAGGGATGAGATGAGAAGAATCCTCTGTATGGAGAGAGAGATTTATTTAGAGATTTATTTATTTAGCCTGGTGGAGTTAAGGCCATGTGGCCTTCTCTTCCACCCACCAGGGCAAACATATATTACATCAGAAATATAACAATCACAATGAACTCTAATATTAAATACCAAATAAAAATTTAATCAAAAAGATAATATCTATTATATTACGATCTATAATGCAACCAGTTAATGTTAGTTAAAATTAAGACTAAAACTAATAATAAAATGTATACAAGCAAGACATATTAAATTGTCCCTGTCTAATGTATATAAAAGAACAAAGAAAAATAATGAGATATAGAAAACTAATTTTACGTTTGTACAATATTTAAAACAAAACAAAAGAAAATATTTGTTAATCTTAATATTATTTTCATAGACTATTTAACTCATGCCCCAAATTGGAATCAATGACCAATCATGTTTCAATGATTTCTGTTTTACAACCAATCAGAGTCGTGTTTCACGAAATATTTATCAGTGTTATAATTACCATATTAAAGAAAGCTCCTCCTTTTTAATATTCTGAAATAGTATGATCTAGTTGCAGTGATAAACAAAAGAAGCAGATGAAGCGTACCTATCGTTTCTCATTTGTTTTCAAACATCGCCGTTTACATTAGATATATAAATATTTTTTTTAACTACAGTTAAATAATGATTTGTGAGTAAACAGCTTAATTTTATTCGTTAAATAAAAGTAAAAAAAGTAAAGTGATCCCACAACAGACCCGGAGGCCCTTGGGGTAGTAGGAGGTTAAGGCTCCCACTTTTTCTAGACAATCGGCACATTATGTCAGCCGGGTTGTCAGCCCTGCGTGACGGCCGCCTTTACCCCCAGAACAAGCGTCTGGTACTCATTTCCGTTAGAGGCTGAGTCGACCCCAGGGCCATAGTGCCGCCAGAGGGTTTGGGTCAGTTTAAAAATCCTGACCCCAACGGGACTTGAACCCTCGACCCTCCGGCTTGTAGCTCAGTGCCTTAACCACTATGCTACGGCGTGCCCCTTATTCGTTAAATAGTCCTAACAAATGCCACTCTTGATTTCCAAATTCTCTAGATAAATTCACTCCTCACTTCGTGAGTCGTGAATTTATCGATAATTTGGAAATCACTCGTGACATTACTTATGACTATTTAACTCATGCCCCAAATGGGAGTCAATGACCAATCACGTTTCAATGATTTCTGTATTACAACCAATCAGAGACGTGTTTCACGAAATAATTATCAACGTTAGGATTATCATATATTAAGCAAAGCTCCTCCTTTTTAATATTCTGAACAGGTCTGACCGTTATTTTGCAGTGACTGAGCCTATAACAAATACGGCTACCAGATTGTATATAATAGTGCTTACATGTCAACATTGTAGCAATTGATTATACCACCAAAAAAAGAAACCACTGTTTGCACTTTCTTAAATGTATACGACATCAAAAATGAATTAATATACAGATTGATGTGTTTCATTTTTTCTCCACTAGAGAGCATTCTTACAATATTGCGTTCCTTTGGCAATAAATAGTATGATCTGGTTGCAGTGATAAACAAAAGAAGCAGTAGAAGCGTAGGCTACCTATCGTTTCTCATTAGTTTTCAAACATCACCGTTTACTTTAAATATAAAAATATTTTTAAATAACTGTAGTTAAATAATGATTTGTGAGTAAACAGCTTTATTTTATTCGTTAAATAGTCCTAACAAATGCCACTCTTGATTTCCAAATTCTCTAGATAAATTCACTCCTCACTTCGTGAGTCGTGAATTTATCGATAATTTGGAAATCACTCGTGGCATTACTTATGATAATTAAATTTATTAATTGTTAAAAGAATACTATCAGTGAGGTGTATAAGTTAGTTTGTTATTAAATAATTCTTTAATTTGTTTTTGAAGGATGTTATAGTTTGACAGTCTCTGACATAGGGCGGAAGAGAATTCCATGTTTTGGTAAGTTAGACCGTAAAAGATAATGAATAATATACAGTGTGATGAGGAGGGATATAAAGGACAATGTGCTGATGGGATCGAGTGTCAAGATTATGTGTGTCGGATAGTCTGATGAAGCGGCGTGATAAATAATTAGGCGATGATGTGTGAAGGATTTTATAGAGAAGGGATAGGGAATGGACATTTCTACGATCTCTTAGACGAAACCACGATAATTGTTCCAGGGACGGTGTAACATGGTCAAATTTGCGAATACCACAAATAAAACGTGCGCAAGAATTATAAACACGTTGAAGTCTTTGAGTGTAAATAATATTTAAGTCTGTAAAAAGAGTGTCACAATAATCAAAATGGGGCATTGCAAGTCTTTCTACTAACATTTTCCTTAGAGCGAATGGCAGACAATTTCTTACGCGATTTAATGAATGTATTATTGAGAAGACTGTTTTGCATGTATGGTTTATTTGTGTATTCCAATTTAAGTTGTTGTCAATAAATACTCCTAGAATTTTTACTGTCTCACTATAAGGGATTTGAACTCCATTTAGTGACACATGCGAGACTGTATAGAGGTCTATGAAAGACAGGAGTACTGGCTGACCATCCCTGATTCACCATCACGGCGGCAGTTGAATGAAATGAAACGAAGTAGATGGGATGAGTACGGAGAAATGGTGGAATGAAATAGTGGCACGTGGAAACTGGAGAAAACTCCGCGAAAAACTTTTCCAAGCTCAGTTTCGTACACCACGAAACCCACATGGGATGATCGAGCCTCGATCTCGGGGACCCAGTTTAATGGGTAAATCGACGTATTTGATATTCTAATACTGATGGTTCAGAACACGGAATGCTTTTTTTTTTCTTTTTTACGTGTGTACTGTGGTGGCCGCGGTGGACTAGTGGTTAAGCTCCTTGCCTCTGGTTCCGAGGGTCGCGGCCGGCCGGGGTCGATGGATTTTTTAGGAAGGAAAAATCCAAGGAGCAAGTCCTCCGGGAGCGACTTTAAGTCGTGTGTCCCGAGTCTGAAGATTTTCAGGCTCGTAAAAAATCCTTAAGCCTGAATGAAAATGCCTCTAAGCAAAATTTACCGAATTTTCCCGCCCTAGTACTACCTTGGTTTCCTAGATGTCAGTATGAGGCGGAACGCTGACCAAGGACCACTCACAACGTCGTCTATACGAAAACAAGTGTAACTAAATTAGTATGGTTCAATTTCTTCCCTGTAGGGGGAGAGCGCCTAAATCTCTGTATAGGGAAAACGTAGGCTTACAATACAATAAAAATACTGTGATATGTTGAAAGTTAGATTAGTTCTGTATGGGCATGCGCAAATGACATATTCCCGTATTCGTGATTACATTACATCTGATTGGATGTTGCATCATATCAGTCGCAATATATGAAAGCATCATGGAACATCTTTATACTTATGCTGAACTTGCCGATATGCAACTGATTTATGGTGCAGCAGAAGGTAATTGTGCAAGAGTTGCTGTCGTGTACGGGGAGCTGTATTCGAATAGATGCCATCCTCAAACGAACAACCTTCGAGATTGTTGATATGCGTTTGCGGGAGCATGAGACGTTGAAGGTAAACAGCACAAGACGAATGGTCATATTTTCTCTCAACAACGCACGCGGATACACACGGAGTCATACGCACGCATATGTAAATATAACAAATGCGCAAGTGAACACCGCTAGCGCGTACACATATATACACACACACACACTCTTAACACATAGAAACACAAAAATCTTTACAATCGTAACTTAACCGAAACGAAGCGAAGCGAACTTAACCAAACCTAACCTGGCCTAACTTAACCTACCTAACCTGACCTAATCTAACCTACCTAACCTGACCTGACCTAACCTGACCTAACCTAACCTAACCTAACCTAACCTAACCTAACCTAACCTTACCTAACCTGACGAAACCTAACCTAACCTAATCTAATCTAATCTACCTATCCTGACCTAACCTAACCTACCTAATCTGACATAACCTAACCTACATAACCTGACCTAACCTAACCTAATCTAACCTACCTAACCTGAATTAACATAACCTAACCTAACCTGACTTAACCTAACCCCTACGTAACCTGACCTAACCTGTCCTAAACTAATCTAACCTACCTAACCTGACCAAACCTAACCTAACAAAACTGAACCAACCCAACCCAATCCAACGGAACCTAACACAACCTAACCCAACCTATCCCAAGCTAACTCAAGCTAACCCAACCAAACCGAACCGAACTTAACCTAACCCCAAGTGGCCTCCGAAAGCCTAACCTAATCCCAAGTGGCCCCCGAGGGCGTAACCTAAACCCAAGTGGCCCCCGAGGGCCTATCCTAACACCAAGTGGCCCCGAGGGCCTATCCTAACCCAAGTGGCCCTCAAAGGCCTAACCAAACCCAAGTGGCCCCCGAGGGCCTATCCTAACCCAAGTGGCGCCCAAGGGCCTATCCTAACTAAAGTGGCCTCCAGGGTCTATCCTAACCCCAAGTGGCCCCCGAGGGCCTATTCTAACGCCAAGTGGTCTCTGAGGGCCTATCCTAACCGCAAGTGGCCCTCGAGGGCCTACCCTAACCCCAAGTGGCCCTAGAGGGCCTATCCTAATCCCAAGTGGCCCCAAGGGCCTATCCTAACCGCAAGTGGCCCTCGAGGGCCTACCCTAACCCCAATTGGCCCTCGACGGCCTATCCTAATCCCAAGTGACTCCCGAGGGCCTATTCGACCACCAAGTGGCCCCCAATGGCCCATCCTAACCCCAAGTGGCCCCCGAGGGCTAATCCAAACCTTAGCACAAGTGGCCCTCGAGGGCCTATCCTAACCCAAGTGGCCCTCAAAAGCCTAACCAAACCCAAGTGGCCCCGAGGGCCTATCCTAACCCAAGTGGCGCCCGAGGGCCTATCCTAACTAAAGTGGCCTCCAGGGTCTATCCTAACCCCAAGTGGCCCCCGAGGGCCTATTCCATTCCGAAGTGGCCCTAGAGGGCCTATCCTAATCCCAAGTGGCCCCAAGGCCATATCCTAACGCCAAGTGGTCTCTGAGGGCCTTTCCTAACCGCAAGTGGCCCTCGAGGGCCTAACCTAACCCCAAGTGGCCCCCGACGGCCTACCCTAAACCCAAGTGGCCCCCGAGGGCCTATCCTAACACCAAGTGGCCCCGAGGGCCTATCCTAACCCAAGTGGCCCTCAAAGGCCTAACCAAACCCAAGTGGCCCCCGAGGGCCTATCCTAACCCAAGTGGCGCCCGAGGGCCTATCCTAACTAAAGTGGCCTCCAGGGTCTATCCTAACCCCAAGTGGCCCCCGAGGGCCTATTCTAATCCGAAGTGGCCCTAGAGGGCATATCCTAATCCCAAGTGGTCCCAAGGGCGTATCCTAACGCCAAGTGATCTCTGAGGGCCTATCCTTACTGCAAGTGGCCCTCGAGAGCCTAACCTAACCCCAAGTGGCCCTCGACGGCCTATCCTAATCCCAAGTGACCCCAAGGGTCTATCCTAATGCTAAGTGGTCTCTGAGGACCTATCCTAACCGCAAGTGGCCCTCGAGGGCCTATCCTAACCCCAAGTGGCCCTCGACGGCCTATCCTAATTCCAAGTGGCCCCCCAATGGGCCATCCTAACCCCAAGTGGCCCCCGAGGGCCAGTCCAAGCCTAACCACAAGTGGCCCGATAGGGCCAATCCAAACCTAACCACAAGTGGCCCGAGAGGGCCTAACCTAATTCAAAGTGGCTACCGAAGACGTGATAGAGTATGTCCCCCACTCTATCATGGCTTTAACCTGAACTTGATACCAGATGATGTTGATAATATTCTGGTAAATGATGTGGAAGACTTATTTTAGGGCATTGTTTAATTTTTGTGAAACATATATTATTTATTGGCTAGCCCATATTCAGCGCATGGATCGTCACAGAATACCAAAACAAATTCTTCACTACATTCCTCGAGGCAGAAGATCTGTGGGTCGACCTTTTCGGAGATGGCGGGAGACCGTAACGGGCCACTGGGCCTAATACTTGAAAGGCAGACGATGATGATATTATTTGATTTCATTAAGTAGGGCAAATAATAATAATCCTATATTAGTAACTGCTTATTCAACTTTTTTAACTGGTGGAATATATGATGAAGGATTTTAAGGGCATTATTAATATTTTGTGGAACATATACCTACATACTCACTGGCACTATCGAACCCGTAGGTTCATGGCCGCGCGGACATCAGCTATCCATACATCCCTATCCTGAGCTAATCCTTTCCAATCATTCCCTGTATATTCTACTTTCCTCAAATCATAGTTAATGTTATTCTCCCACCTCATTCTTGGTCTACCAACTGGGCGTTTTCCTTCTGGTTTTCCTACAAGAAGCTTCCATGCAAGTCTTTTATTCCCCATACGTGCAACATGTCGTGCCCATCGCAGACTCCGGAAAATTTTACCCCAGTTGAACCCATGTCCACATTTCTTGACGGATGTATTTTTACGGTTAAAGATCGTCACTCTTTCGACCAAGGTACTTTTTTCGTCTGGCTTATCGCCCTCGACCAGTCCGGCATGGGTAACACTATCGGCAGCAATGCTACCGCCTGCATAGCTCTCAGGATCATTTAAGCAGGCAAGCCACTCTACCACGACAAGGTAAAGATACCATGGTATATTACTTTATTTTATTAAATATGGCAAATATAATTAATTGTAAACATTCCTTATGTTGAAAAATATTTATTCCGCATATTCCGTGAAATGTTTTGTCAAGATAGTGCCAAGCCACACAACAACATATTTTTAAATATAACTTTTCAGATATAAAAAATAGAAAATGTTAATAATATGCCACTATTGATTAAAAACATATTATAAAAGCATTTCATTTCTAGAATCAACATTTAATAACGTCTCTTATTTGAGGATTTAAACAAATATTCTAATTGTTTTATCTCAGAATCAGGAAAATGTGGCTGGGCACTTTTTTGCCGGGACACCCTCAATTTTAGTCTTAATGTTTCTAGTTGTGTTATATCATGTGGCAACTTCCCATAATTCGTCTTTATGAATTGTTGATTTCCGTGCAGTTTTTCTGAAATTGCGTATTTTGAGGTGCAATGGCAACGACATGATTTATGTAGCCTACAGTAAGTATTAGGATGGAAGAGATGAAATGATGTACTATATTCTCAGCAGTTTTGAATAGCTGTATTCCTACACCGAATTGCGCCGTCTTTTTTAATTTAAATATTCGTTCAATTGAACTACTACAAGTAATGATTCCGATTTTGCTGGTTAACGAGCACATCGTAAATTTTTCAAGTTCATAGCTATTTACCAACTCTAGTTCTTGTAAGCTGCGATTGCCAGGGCATGTCGAACGAATGGGGAAAGAAAGAGGGGCATGTAAGCTTCTTGTAGGGAAACCAGATGGAAAACGCCCAGTTGGTTGACAAAGAATGAGGTGGGAGAATAATATTAACCATCGTATGAAGGAAGTATTTTATAGAAGGGATGAATGGAAAACATTAGCTCAGGAAAATACGTTGGAATATTTTAATGTGTGCAGACGACCTGGTAATTATACAGAAGTCAGAGGATGATTTACAAAGAGCCATTTACATGTTGAATTAATTAGGACTCTATTATAATCTCAGTCTCAACTTCAAAAACTAAAATGATGGCTTTTCAGGGCAAAATGCCAGTCAGAGCAAAACTAGTAATCAATAATAAATAATAGAACAGATAGCGCACTTTAACTATCTTGGTTCAGATATAACATATAGCTATGATTGGGATATACACAATAAATTAAGCGGATACCAAATGATGTGTGGCACCGTAAGAAGAACCCTCCGAAAGACTCGAAGAGAAACTCAGCTCAGGTTTTATAAAATCATGGCTGGTCCTGTTCTTTTATATGGATCTGAATCTTGGGTACTTACAAAAAATATATATCACACATTCAAGCTACTGAAATGAAATTTTTAAGATCTGTAATAGAATGTACACGCATTGATAGATTACACAATGAATCAATAAGAAATGAACTGGAGATATTTTCAATACTCGATAAACTAGAAAGAGCACAAATACCAATGGAAAGAAAACTTAGACAGAATAGACAATACAAGATTACCCAAAAAGATCAACACCTACAAACTACATGGAAAAAGATCTTTGGGACGGCCAAGCAAACGATGGACTTTAGACCGGAACAAGTCGCATTGACCTAATCCTGGAAAGGAAGAAGAAGAAGAAGAAGACAATGAGTTCGACAATGCCAGAGAATAAGTTTTTATATCAAGTCTGGTTCTGATGAAGAAATATCGCTGCGGTAGAACACACATACACACACACACACACACACACACACACGCATACATACACACACACATTTATATGCATACAGGATGTCTCAGAATAAGTAATGCAGACTTCTAGGGGTTGTAGAGGGGACTTGGTAGTTAAAGTTTTGGTAAGGAACGCATATCCGGAAGCGTACCATTTCGATGTAAAATAGGTTTAAAGATCGAAACACAATGGGCTGATATCGTGTGTCTTGTGTTTCAGAATAAGTATTTATCAGACTTCTAGGGGCTGTACTACAAGTGTGTTCCACATGGAGATCCTGTTGTTCGTTGCACAAAGAGTACCTGCGACGCATGTTTCCATTCGCACGCCCCACAAGACCTGGTGTGTGCTCAATAATTTCTACTGCCGCCAGAATTCGTGCAAGAAGATCTTCCTCCGACTCGACAGGTGTAGTACAACCCCTAGAAGCCTGTTATACTTATTCTGAAACACAAGACATAAGATAGCAGCTCATTGTATTTCGATCTTCAAACTTATTTTACATCGAAATGGTACGTTTCCGGACATGAATTCCTTATGAGAACTTTATCTACCGAGTTCCCTTGACATCCCCTAGAAGTCTGCAATTCTTATTTTGAAACACTCTGTGTATATATATATATATAGTAATTCTGCCCGAAGGTAGGTCCTTTACTGCAATCATAGCATTTTCATGCTATGCTTGCAGCTTTACTAGGGAATTGTAGGTGTGGTAGCTTCCCGTTGCTTTTCACACCGGTGAAGGATGATGAGAATGGTGATGATGATGATAAGGATGGTGATGATGGTTATATGATTTCGGGGACCGTTTGAGCCTTAAAGTTTTGCTGACATTTGTCTTACAGGTGAGGAAAAACCCCGATAAAAACCTCACCCAGAAAAACTGTCTCGACCGGGGATCGAACCCTGGCCCGCTGCGTGAAAAGGCAGCACGCTACCTCGATACAACAGCGATGGACTATATATACAGGGAGTTGAAAAAACATCGACAACGGAGGTGAGCTAGTATATTGGGATATGTTGATCATTTTTTACTATGGTACTAATATCCAGAAATTATGCGTTTTCACACTATGACACACTATGACTATGATGATGATGACTAGTTAATCATGTCATAAGATCAGTGTTAGTTCCAAGGATTTGAAGATTCATTACTTGACAACACCTCACAGGTACGGAATCTTGTGATACGTGACTTCGCAACGGAATGTGGCTGCAATATGACGGAGCTCCAGCTCACTTCCATGTCAATGTGAGGAGACATTTGGATACCACGTATCCAGATCGATGGATTGGCAGAGGGGGATCAGTCCCATAGCCTCCGAGATGACCTGATCTGAACCCTCTCGACTAATTTTTGTGGACCGGCATGAAATAACCTGTTTTTGCGACTCCAGTAGAGTCACATATGGATCTTATGCCCCGAATCCACGCTGCTACAGAAATAATTCATAAGAGGCCAGGCGTATTTGATCGCGTGCGCCAATCACTACACCGCCGATGTACGTTCTGCAATGAGATGGGAGATAATATTTTGAAAACTTGATGTGACAGTATTGTCAAGTAGGTACTGAGTCTTCAAATCCAACTAACGGAACTCTTGAGAAGTTAGCTATTCATAGTATGAAAACGCATAATTTCCGCATATAGGTACCTTATTAAAAATGATCAATATATTTCAATATACCACCTCACACCTCCGTTGTCAGTGTTTCTTGCAACAGCCTATATATATATATATATATATATATGATCAACTAATATTTCTTGGGTTTTACGCATCAAAGTTTCAAGGATTTGAAAACGGTATGTGGGATCATGTCGAAACGTTGGAACCAGTGGCCTTGAATCTTTGAAGCGGAAAACAAAACAAACCTTTCTTTATCATAGATATATCCGCGAAAATGTACAATATAATATACGAAATTGTCCACCGCTCTGGTCTCGAGGTAGCGTGCTGCCTTGTCACGCAGCGGGCCCGGGCTCGATCCCCGGCGGGGCAGTTTTTCTGGGTGAGGTTTTTATCGGGGTTTTTCCTCACCTGTACGACAAATGTCAGAAAGACTTTAAGGCTTAAACGGTCCCCGAAAAATCATATGGCCATCGCAAATATCATCATTTATATTCATCTTAGATTAAACTTAGGATTAGGGACTCTGCTGGCGCACCATTATCATCATCATCACCCATCATATCATCGGGACAACGTAACCCCGCCTTCCAGGCGACCCAACCTCAGAAGTGAGTTACAAGTACGCCATACCAGGAGAGAACACCAGGAATGTCGAAAGACAACCTGGCTCATTTGCAAAAAAACATATACGAAGGTTAAAATAATGTCATTTGTACCTGAGTTCTCTATCGTCCTGAAATAAATGAAATGTTGCAGAATACTTTTGGAAGAACATGTGTTTTTCCGAAAGGCCTCCAAATTCATTTTCGGCGTGTTTTTAGATATGATCGATGGAGAATTGTAAAATAAAAAAAGTTATATTTTCATGGAACAACATCAATTGTTTCATTTCTGTGCAATTCCCTAAGATAATAAGATAGAGTATACGTTACTGTCTTTATTATGCAAATTATGAAGACTAAATTCTTTGTCAAAGAGAAGCTTTAGGATTCGCTTACCAACGTTGCCATCATAAACAAGCTAAAGTCTGTAATTGTCTTCACTCTTCCTAAATGAGGATCATTTATTGTTCTTAATTTGAGGGCGCATTATCCCTTCCTTTATTCATCCCCTCATAATTGCAAATTACCCTCGACATCAGCACACAAAACATTTAACAACTCTTGTATCTTTAACTACTTTATTTCTGTATATTTATGCAGACAGCATCTGGCCCATTAAAATAATAATTAAGATAAACTTTTACACATCTTCTTTGGACTGGATTCAACAGATTGCAGTTATAATATACAACTGGAAGTAATAAAATCCGTCACGCAAGAATTCCTCAGCAACTGAAGTAATGACCCGATTTTGCTGTTTTACCGAATATATATAATTGAATCGTTTCCCCGAAAACAGATCTAACCTATAAACTACAAATAGTTGGGAAAACTAAAAAAAAATATATAAAGACAATAATCAATTGAGTTTGTGTTTACTTGATAAAAATCCATATTTAAAATTGAAGTGTGCACATGTGACAATGTCTATATAGGACAAACTGGTAGACTTTTATCTCACGGATAAAAGAACACATGAGAGCATATAACAGAAATTTAGAATATTCAAAATATGCTAACCACCTATTCCAATTTAATCATTGTTTCGATCCAAATTTTGAAATGTTACATGTTTGTGATAAGGGTAAGAAGTTGGACCTTTTGGAGGCTGTAGAAATAAATAAATTGAAAAGTAGTAATAAACTGTTAAATTCTCAACTTGATTTGAATGAATCTCCTTTGTTAAATTAAAAAAATTAAATAAATTATTGTTGTATTGTTGCTTAGATCAGTTAGAACACAATTCATAATTTGTTAACATGTCTGAAGAAGGTACAGTGTACCGAAATAACTGTCACTGAATTATATCTTAATAAATATGAAAATCAAATAAAACTAAGTTTTATTTTTATTTAATTATATGGATAATGTTCATGTAGAGGCTATTACCTTTATTATATCATATACATTTTAATTTCTCATCCTGGGAATGAAAGAGATGCATAGAAGCTTCTTGTAGGAAAACCAGAGGGAAAATGCCCAGTTGGTAGACCAAGAATGAGGTGAGAGAATAACATTAACTATGATTTGAGGGAAGTAGATTTTACAGGGAATAATTGGAAAGCATTAGCTCAGGATAGGGATGTATGGAGAGCTTATGTCCGAGCGGCCATGAACCTACGACTTTGATAGTGCCAGTGAGTAAGTAAGTATTGGAAACATACAGTGTGACTTCTAGGGGTTGTAGAGGAGACATAGTATATAAAGTTATGATTAGGGACCCATGTCCGAAAATGTACAATTTTGATGTAAAATAAGGTTTGAAGATCGAAACAAAATGGACTGATATAGTGTGCCTTGTGTTTCAGAAAAAGTATTACAGACTTCTAGGGGTTGTGCTACACCTGTCGAGTCGGAGGGAGATCTTCTTGCACGAATTCTGGCGGCAACAGAAATTATTGAGCACACCCCAGTTCTTGTGTGCGTGTGTATTGAAACATGCGTCGCACTTATACTTTGTGCAACGGCCAATAGGATCGCTACGTGGAAATACACTTCTAGTACAGCCCCCTAGAAGTTTGTAATACGTACTCTACAACACAAGACACGCGATATCAGCTCGGTGTGTTTCAATCTTCAAACCTACTTCACATCGAAATTATACGTTTCCGGACATGGGTTCCATCAAAACGTTATCTACTATATCCCCTCTACAACCCCATAAAGCTTGTAATACTTATTGTGAATCACCCTGTATACAGTCAATTTGAATGCAAAATAACGTGCTGTTAAGCTAAATATTAACAATTGAATACAGAATTGAGTGCAAAAGTAATCTATATTTATAGATTTGAAATATGATCTAACCCATATTTATCTAAAAATGCTTCATTAAGAAATAGAAAATATTTATTAAACACTGATTCAGTTAGAAACATTTCTAACCGAATCAGTGTTCAATGCCTATTTTCCATTTAACGTTATTTCGTTACATTATTTGCGTCTTTCTTATTTTCACTCACTTTCTCTAAGATTCTGATAGAATTCACGGAACTGTGGTGGAATGAATTTGCACATGTTCAATAATTGTTTTTCTGCACTGATACTCATGAGTTGACTAACTGGTTCCGCCATTTTGTTACATATAGATCATTATTCACTTGAATGAAAAATATATAAAACAAGTCAGGAAGAGAGTAGGGATAGTTTTACATCCACCATGCCGTGATGTTCTCCGGATATATCAGTGATCCACTGAAAACTCAATTTTCTAATGTTTGTTAGTTAGGCCTCTTTCCGGGACAACTATTCAATTGCATTGTTAAGCCTTATGCAGAAACAATAATTGCAAACAGGAATGAGATGCACAAATAAATTAAATTTAGAATGATTTCTTGAAACGCATGCCATTATGTATTAAGGGACTCTTATCGTCACAACTTTTCTCAAAATGCGTTAAACTAAAAGTATATGCAATTTATGATATAATCAAATGTTTCTTACCTCTCCTCATATAAATCTTCTAAGTAGATCGCGATTTCGAGACCATAACGGTCTCATCTTCAGTACAATCTTGGCGACTGATGTTATGTCGATCGGAAGAAACACTTCTTCTTCCCTCTATTGGTGGACCGATGAACCTCTGGATCAGGTCAGGATCTGCAGGCATTTCGAAGTTCATAAGTTTTCCTTTGTTTTTCTGAATGTGGATATTTTTCCAAACCCGTAAGTTCCTTTTATCTTATGGTTTGGAAAAATTCCATTTTCAGAAAAAGAAAGAAAAACTTATGAACTTCGAAATTCCTGCAAATTCTGACCTGATCCAGAGGTTCATCGGTCCACCAACAGAGGGAAGAAGAAGTGTTTCTTCCGATCGACATAACATCAGTCGCCAAGATTGTACTGAAGATGAGACCGTTATGGTCTCGAATTCGCAATCAACTTAGAAGATTTATATGATGAGAGGTAAGAAACATTTGATTTTATAATAAATTAAACCTCATAGTGATTAATTCCTATAAAAGTTAAATATATATATATATATATATATATATATGTAATAGTTATTCTCCCAGTTATATGAATGCGGAACATGGACTCTTACTTCAAGGGAGGAGATAACATTATGATTATTTGAGAATAAATTTCTTAGACCAAAGAGAGATGGACAGGGGAATGTAGAAGATTATATAACAGTGAGCTATATGATCTTTGTAGTAAATAAATTATATTCTAAACTTTTAATATATATTTTTTGGTGATCACATTTCAAAAATCGAACATCAATTTGGCAAAGTAGACGTAATATTGGCAATAATACACAAAGAAAATAGAAAACAAAAGATTAATATTTTGGAAGAAGTTAAAATCATCAAAGAAGCAGAGAATAAATATTTATTAAATGAAAATACACCTAGCAACCAAAGCCTCCTATATGAAATATATAAATGATTTCAATATCAAGAAGATTCTTGAAGAGGAAGCCAAGACTTCAAAAAGCTTAGAAATTTAATGATGTAACGAATATTGTGACATGGATTATTGTATAATCAATTGAGATGGTGTTTACTTGATGAAAATCCATATGTATTAATTAAATTAAAATAAAACTTAGTTTTACTTGATTTTCATATCTTAAATAAATATGAAAATCAAATAAAAGTAAGTTTTACTTTAATTAATTAATAAATGTGGATTATTGGAGTTGAGGATGACGATGTAAAAAATGTATAAAAAGTTATATAATTAAATTAAGTTATAGTAACAGTTTAGTCTCGTAGACTACGATGGCCAGGGCATATGGCACAAATGGGAATGAAAAAATGGCATGGAGGCTTCTTGTAGGAAAATCATGGGGAAAACGCTTAGTTGGTAGACCTAGAATTAGGTGAAAGTATAAAATTAACCATGACATGAGGGAAGTAGATTATACAGGGTATGATTGGAAAACATTAGCTGAGGATAGGGATGTGTGGAGGCTTTCGTCTGCGCAGAACAATATTTTGCCTACCTCAATATGATGAAATTTAAAAATTAAATTGTACCTGTTGGTAGGTGCCGTCGTTCTCAACTTTGTTAATATATTGTATATAAAATTAAATGAAGCGCTTTCGGAAGTTACCTTCCATCTTCTGCAGGTTGAGTTTCCGTTACTTGTTGTTGTGTACGGTGATGTATACTCCAACTGTTTGTAGCATCATCATCATCATCCGGTATCATGGCAGCTGCCGCCGTCTTCCGGAAACCAAACGTCATTCCTCTCTATCCAACCATTGATCTTCCTCCATTCCTGATATTCATAGCTGCTCTTGTACCCCTTCTATCCAAGTTTTCTTCGGTCTTCCTCTCTTCCTCCTTTCCATTGGGATCCATTCCATAACAATTTTTGGCAATCTTTGCTCTGTCATTCGTTTGATATGACCACACCACTGCAATCTTTTCTTTTCTATGATGTCTATGATGTCCGGCTCCTGTAGTACACCCATAATTTCCCTTATTTCTTTATTTCGTATTCTATCCATTCTAGATTTTCCAGCTGATTTTCCTAAAACATCCATTTCTGTACTTAAAATTCTTTTCATTTCCCTGGTAGGAATTTGCAGCAACTACCTCAATATGTTTATTAAAAAATACATTTCCATTAATGTTTTTTTTATGGAATGGAAGTGAGGCAAAAAAATAAAGTAAGGTAACAAGGTATAGCAGATTACATCTTGAATTCGGAATGGAATGGACTCAACTAGCATAAGGACAACTTTATCTCGTTTAAAGCTCAGTGGAAAGAAGGAGGGAATTCCCCTCTTTCCCCGTCTTTATCCACTTAAATTGTAATATGGAATAAGTTAAACTCCTTCAAACTTCTGTAAACGTAAGAAACTTTTCTTGGAGTTCAGCCAATCATTCCTTCACATTTTTTTCTCCCTCAAACCTATTTGACAAAATGGATGAAACACCTTAAACGACATTTAAGCTAATTTTCGTTAAAAATATAAATTTATCGTCAAATGGTTAGTTAAACATTTAAAATCTGAGACTTTTCTTAAATATTTTGCTTTTTGGCTTAAATGCAAATATATGTGAATAAGAGAGTTTTGAATGTTAATAAATAATAACTGAGTGTGGCTATGCATCAAATTTACAGTGCGATGAAATTTATTTTATGAAATATGGCTCTTCAAAAGTTGTTCTACGGGCCAAACACACCGAATATTTTAAAATGAAATCTTGATTTAAAACTTTCTAATTAAATGTATTTATCTTCTTGTCTTGTAAGCCCATGTTTCCCTGAACATAGATTTAGGCGCTCTCCCCCTACAGGGAAGAATTCGAACCATACTAATTTAGTTACACTTGTTTTCGTATATATGTCATTTGAGTGGTCCGTGTTCAGCGTTCCGCCTCATACTGACATCAAGGAAACCAAGGTAGTGCTAGGACGGAAAAATTCGGTAAATTTTGTTTAGAGGCCTTTTCATTCAGGCTTAAGGATCTTTTACGAGCCTGAAACTGTTCAGACTCGGGACGCACGGCTTAAAGTACCTCCCGGAGGACTTGCTCCTTGGATTTTCCCATCCCAAAAAATGCATCGACCCCGACCGGGTTTGAACGCGCAATCCTCGGGACCAGAGGCAAGGAACATAACCACTAGTCCACCGCGTATTTACACATTTGTTTATTTAATCACCATCATCGTAGTAAATATCAATAAAACTAAATATGTGGTCACACGTAGAAATTCATTATATAATGGAAATGGACAGCTAATGACAAATGAGGGAAATTTTGAGGAAGTGGCCGAATTCAAATATCTAGGAACAATAATCACAAATAGGAATGAGATGCACAAAGAAATTAAACATAGGCTGAACTCTGGAAATACGTGCTATTATGCATTGCAGAGACTCTTCATGTCCCAACTCCTTTCAAAAACGTTAAACTGAAAATATATAAAACTATTATTCTACCAGTTATATTATATGGGTGCGAAACATGGACTCTTACTTTAAGGGAGGAAAGAAGATTACAAGTATTTGAGAATAAAGTTCTTAGGAATATTATTGGACCAAAGAGAGATGTACAGACAGGTGAATTGAGAAGACTACATAACAATGAACTACATGGGCTTTATAGCAAGCCAGATATAATAAGAACAGTTAAGTCTCGTAGACTGCGATAGGCAGGACATGTTGCACGTATGGGGAATGAAAGACTTGCATGGAAGCTTCTTGTAGGGAAGCAAGAGGAAAAACGCCCAGTTGGTAGACCAAGAATGAGGTGGGAGAATAACATTACCTATGATTTCAGGGAAGTAGATTATACAGGGAATGATTGGAAAGCATTAGCTCAGGATAGGGATGTATGGAGAGCTTATTTCCGCGTGGCCATGAACCTACGGGTTCGATAGTGCCAGCGAGTAAGTAAGTAATCACCATCATCGTCGTCTTCAAGAATTAGACCTGTTGGTCTGTTCCGACTCAAAATTGTTCACGCTATCTCTTCAAAGATCGACCTATATTTCTTATCCCCCTCGAATTATAATGTAAAACAGTTTTTGCCATCCTAGTGTTTGGCATTCGTAGGACATGGTCTCTCCAATTTATTTACATTTATAACAATTTTAGCTCTAATAGGTTTTGTCCTTGAAATGCCTTCACTTTAGTTTTATTTGTTGAGATTGTCATTCCATGTTTAGCAGTAACTGGCTTAACTTATGGGCTAACTAACTAACTAACTAGCTCACTGGCTCTATCGAACCCATAGGTTCATGGCCCCGCGGACATAAGCTCTCCATATATCCCTATCCTGAGCCAATGTTTTCCAATCATCCCCTTATAACCTACTTCCCTCAAATCATTGTTAATGTTGTTCTCCCACCTCATTCTTGGTCTACCAACTGGGCGTTTTCCCTCTGGTTTTCCTAAAATAATCTCCCATTCACGTCTTTCATTCCCCATTCGTGCCATAGGTCCTGCCCATCGCAGTCTACGAGACTTAACTGTTCTCATTATATCTGGTTTCCTATAAAGACCATGTAATTCACTGTTATGCAGTCATCTCCATTCACCTGTCTGTTCATCTCTCTTTGGTCCAAAAATTTTCCTAAGAACTTTATTCTCAAATATTCGTAATCTCCTTTTCTGCCTTAAAGTAAGAGTCCATGTTTCGCACCCATATAATATAACTGGTAGAATAATAGTTTTATATATTTTGAGTTTAACGTTTTTTGAAAGGAGTTGGGACGTCAAGAGTCACTGTAATGCATAATAGCACGCATTTCCAGAATTGAGCCTATGTTTAATTTCCTTGTGCATCTCATTCCTGTTTGTGATTATTGCTCCTAGGTATTTGAATTCAGCCACTTCCTCAAAATTTCCCTGGGCAGCTTCCTGAATTTCATTTTCAGTTCTGCCAATAATTTGATCATCAGCGAAGAGTATAGTATTATTATTATTATTATTATTATTATTATTATTATTATTATTATTATTAATAATATTGTAAAATAATTTGGCTTCTTCACCCAATTTCTTATGACATAGTCAATATATACGTTAAAAAGTCTAGGCGAAAATGGTCAGCCTTTCCTTACTCGTTGATTTATGCTCGTTGAAAGTAAATTGTATGTTTGTGTATATATTTGTCTTCTTCGTCCTCTTCTTCTTCTTCTTCTTCTTCTTCTTCTTGATTACACGAGCTAGGAAAACATTACCTGTCTCGCCTCACAGTTGTTCTGTCCATCTTTTTACTTGCCTTCCTACATTCCTTGAACCTCTTGGCTTGTACTTGAATGCTGCTCTTGCTAATCGTGTTACATTCATTCTTTCTAAATGTGTAAACCATTTCCTTCTATATTCTTTTATTTTCTCATTCAGTGGATTATATATATTTAACTCTGTTCATTCTTTATCCGATCCATTCTTGTGCAGCGTTTTATTCTTCTAAGGAAGTTCATTTCTGCGCTTTGTATTCTACTTTGTAATTTTTTGGTCATTACCCAAGTTTCAGTCCCATAAAGTAATGCAGGAACTGCCAATGTTTTATAAAACTTCAATCTAGTATATGTTCTTATTTTATTCTTTAATGTTTTATGTATAGTTCCACATATCATTTGAAATATATATATTTGTAGTCTATATATTTACTGGTTTAGATTAATAAGCCATAAGTGAAATATTATATCGACCAGACAAGCTAAAATTATTTGAACAATAGGATCATGACGTCAAGTGAATTATTGGCGGCGGGCGATGTTCAATTTTCTTCCTGCAGAGAAGACTGTTGCGAGTTTGAGGTATGTGACATATTTGCTTCAAGAAAGTCATAATATTATTTTATCAAGTCTTACGAACATTTTTGGACCAAAGAGAGATGAACAGACAGGCGAATTGAGAAGACTATACATAACAATGAGCTACGTGATATCGATGGAAAACCAGATAAATTAAGATGTCCCGCGCAGTAGCCGAGTACTTAAGGCAAGATTCCTTGGCGCAGGGCTATGGGATTTGTTCTAGTTCGGGTCTCCATGGCTAATAAATGTTCTCATGGATTTTCGGTCAATTTGCGACGGGTGTCCATTCAGCACCATGAGGCGTTCGGGTAGCTACAATAGGTAGCGGCTACTGGTTGAGAAAACCGACTATAACGGAACCGACTAGGAAACCAAGGTAGTACTAGGACGTGAAAATTCGGTAAATTTTGTTTAGAGGCCTTTTCATTCAGGCTTAAGGATTTTTTACGAGCCTGAAAATCTTCAGACTCGGGACCCACGGCTTAAAGTCCCTCCCGGAGGACTTGCTCCTTGGATTTTTCCGTCCTAAAAAACCCATCGACCCCGGCCGGGTTTGAACCCGCGACCCTCGGGACCAGAGGCAAGGAGCATAACCACTAGTCCACCGCGGCTTATACTATGTTGTGGACACGGTGTATAATGCATTTATATGTGCGAACATATATTTTGTTTTATTGATTTTTACTTCCAGTCCGAAATACCAATGCGTTAATCAAGTTTATTTAAACTTTATTCTTTCTTAAGATGACAGGTAACATAGTTAGTATAAAATAACATTACATCATTAAGATATTTTTAATGTTATAGAATTTAAGTTGAGTATCCCTAAATCACAAGTTTAATTCTATTCTAGGATCAATGAATGTACTGTCTCCGCGCCACTAACTTCTCTCTAAAATTAACCTTAGCTATTTTATTTTGAAATTCATAACATCGTATGAATATATATAGCTTGGGCTGTTTTTCAAACAATGTAATGTTATATATGATAGTAGCAAGTGCTTACTCTATTATAAAATTTAGTGGGTGAATACACTGTTCGCAATTTATGAAAAAAACGACCTCGATCGCATGGTTTATTCCATTCCATTTTGTTATTTAATATTATCCAATACTGTTATTTTAACACAGTTCCAATAATGCATCATATTATAATATTATAATGATATTGTGACAAGAAAATTAATGTGTGAACCAGGAATCGAACCGTGGACCTCTAGTTTTCCAGACTAGTGTGCAGCCCATTACACAATTCCACACCTGGCACAAACACTAACAATTCTTTCCACATGTATAAATATATAATTCTCGTTTCGTCCGCTGTCAGGTAGATGACACTACCATCACCAACGGTCGGCTTCGTTTAGAAGTATCTATATTTGAGAATTTTATAATAAACGATGTTATTTACAATATCATTGTAATATTATAATATGATTCATTATTGGAACTGTGTTAAAATAACAGTATTGGAAAATGTTAAATAACATCGTTTACTGCTTATAAAAGTTGTGGTGTAAAATTCTCAAATATAGATACTTCTAAACGAAGCCGACCGTTGGCGATGGTAGTGTCATCTACCTGACAGCGGACGAAACGAGAACTATAGATTTGTATATGTGGAAAGAATTGTTAGTGTTTGTGCCAGGTGTGGAATGGTGTAGGGGGCTGCATTAGTCTGGAGAACTAGAGGTCCACGGTTCGATTCCTGGTTCACACATTAATGTTTCTTTTCACAATATCATTACATCATTCCATTCTATTGACGCAGTTTTACTTTATTCCTTATAGGTAGTTTTTTGCGCGACAGTACGTTTCATTCTTACAGCAATGGCAATCATGTTCGAAAGTTCAACTTCCTACATTTCGGCATTGCCAACCTAAATAACCATACTGTAATATTACATTTGCTCCCGCGTGCGGGAAATAAAACCACTGGCTTCTATGTATACTACGTACAATGTATATACAGAAAATATCCAAAAGGTAGTGTTAAGATACATTATACGAAACAAAATCACTGCATTTAAATTAACTGAACTTTATTTGAAATATAAAACAGTAAATACGTACTTGCCGCCATGCTATCAATAATTATTCTCAAGGCCTCCTGTTGTTTCAACTAATAAGCACTGCCCACACTGTTAACGTTACTCAATTGTTTATAATGAACTTAAATATTTCCAACAAAGGTGTTATTGTTTTACTACTATTTATTTCTTTGAAAACACCATCGCGCAAAAATAATGTACAACGCATGTTTGTGAAGTGTTTTACAGAATCTCGGAAATTAAAAACCTTCGCTATCGCTCGGGTTTTAAACATTTTCTTCAATTCTGTAAATACCACTTCCCAGCCTTCCATCGTAACATACTATTACATGGCACTTGCCATCCCGGGCCTTAGAGTGGCAACACCTGTCGGGAGAGAGATTTTAACTATGGATCACATACATACTTATTTTGACCACACAGGACATGAAGGGCCTCTCCCAATTAAGAATCAGCTCTATGTCAGGGACTCCTCCCAGACGAATTAACATTGAAGCCAGTATTCAACAACGAAGCTCCGTCTCCATCTTCCTTAAGCTGAGGCTCTCATCTTTCAATTGTTTCCGGATATTTAAAACAAATATCTTGTAAGCACATGATGTTGAATAGAGTGAGCCAGTTAGAGTAGGTTCTGCATGACCTACATTACACTGGTCAACATGATTTTTGTCTTATGAGTACCAATATTTGTACTTAATGCAGTTTTTTTATCGTGTTTTCAAATATGTATTCGGAATTTCTCCATCACCGACGGTTTTTTTTATTTCAATTTCAATTCATTGATTTAAATAATTATTTTTTTAATAAACGTTTTTTTTCGTCCAATTGTCCATTGTAAAATAAAACCAAATGAGCTAACTCAGGAGATTTCAGCTATGGAAAAAATATATCAAGGCAAATGGAATCCTAATATGCTGGCCGATTATTGTTGGACCATCAAGAGGGATGCTCCACAGGCGAAATATAGCAGAAAATCGTCATTTCTTACTTTATAGTTGAGTCCGAATGTTCGAATATTGTGTAGTTACGAATGTAGAAAATATTAAAATGTTTGAAAATATAAATTCCTGTCTCTCGGAAACCTTGCGTGATAGAGAAAACCCGATAGAATATTTGAATTCAGGAGAAAAATACTATCAGAATCACATATTTTTCTTTCTGAGACAAAAAAAAGTTTATTTTTTGTTGCTCAGTGTAATTAAGCACGGAGAGACGTGCTGAGAGTCGCTCTTCGCGGAAAGTTTGGTTCTTCAATACCGGCCTAAGACGAAACACACACACATTTATAGTAAAGTTGGGGAATATAATGATGATTATTATGATGGTAGATGATGTCTTGGGGTCGTTTAGGTCTTCACGTTCCCTGATATTTGTTTCGCAGGTGACGAAAAACTCATCACTCAGGAAACTTGTTCCGACCGCGGATCTAACCCGGATCCGCTGGGTACGAGGAAGCGACGATACCGAGACAACGGTTGATCGTATGATTTATCTATAACACTGAGCAACAAAAAGTAAACTTTTTTTGTCTCAGTAAGAAAAATACGTGATTCTGATAGTATTTTTTCTCCTGAATTAAAATATGATATCGGTTTTTCTCCATCACGCAAGGTTTCCGAGAGACAGGAATTTATAATTTCAAACACTTTAATATTCTCTACATTCGTAACTACACAATATTCGAACATTCGGACTCGCCTAGAATGTAAAAAATAACCATTTTCTGCTATATTTCGCCTGTGGAGCATCCGTCTTGATGGTCCAACAATAATCGGCCAGCATATTAGGACTCCATTTGCCTTGATATCTCTTTTCCACAGCTGAAATCTCCTGATGAAAGTGTTCCCCGTGCTCATCGCTCACTGCACCAAAATTTTCCGAGAAAAAAATCTAGGTTTATTAAAAAAATAATTATTTAAATGAGTTAATTGAAATTGAAATAAAAAAATGTGGATGATGGAGAAATTCCGAAAACATATCTGAAAACACGATAAAAAACTGTATTGAATACAACTATTGGTACTCATGGGACAAAAATCATGTTGACCAGTGTAATTAAAATAAAACAAATATCGTCATTCTTTCGTCTATTTCTTCTAAATCCACGTTGATGATCACTATTATATTTTCATTACAGAGTATACGTTTGCTTGCTAACACACACAATAATAATAATAATAATAATAATAATAATAATAATAATAATAATAATAATAATAATAATAATAATAATAATATAGACCCCTACATCGTGTTCTGCCCAAAAATAGGTATTTCACTGCAAAACCAGCATTCTCTACTCTTTCCTTAACACAGCTTTCCATCTTGTATCCGCATAAAAACCATTCACTTTAATATTGTCTATTATCTGATGTATTTTTCTGCCTCTTGCTTTCCGTTGACCATTCCTTCTAGGGGATCCGTCAACAGTCAGTTTCTTCTTAGCCAGTGGCCAATAGAATTTATTTTCCTCTTCTTTATGAGTTCCAGAATTGTTCTTCCTTCACCCACTGTGTCTAGCTCATCTGTATATTTTATAATGTCTGTCCATTTTATACGCTCCATCCTTTTCCACATCCGCATCTCAAAAGCTTCCAGTCGCTTTACCTCATTCCGTCTTAATGTTAAAGTCTTTGCATCATACAATGCTACACTCCACACAAAGCATTTCTCTAGCCTAATAATAATAATAATGAGTCCACCGCAGTGGTCCCGAGGTAGCGTGCTGCCTCGAGTCCACCGCAGTGGTCCCGAGGTAGCGTGCTGCCTCGTCACGCAGCGGGACCGGGTTCGGTACCCAGTCGGGACAAATTTCCTGGGTGAGTTTTTTTCGGGGATTTTCCTCACCTCTATAATTAATGCCAGGAAACGTTAAGGCCCAAACGGCCCCTTATCACCATCATTATCATCAATATCATAGTCGCCAATTAGCTCAAGTTTAGTTTAAGGCCTCCCAGGCGCCCGAACCTCAGAAGTGGGTTACAAGTACGTCATGCCAATAGAAAACATCAGAAATCTCGAAATGACAACCTGGGGCATTTGGAAAATAATAATAATAATAATAATAATAATAATAATAATAATAATAATACGAGTAATAAAAAAATAATAATTATTATTTTTTATGCACAAGTTTTCAATTATTTTCTTTCCGTCGCTAAAATTTTATATTTAATCTCCACTCGTCCCTACCCATCGATGTCATCTCCTCCAGTGTTCTCATTCCAGTTCTTATTTCTTGCATCGATGAGTTTCGATGTCTTACTTTCTTTCTTCTTCCAGATGGACAGGATTCCAATGTTTTTCAAGGTAACATTTCTTATTACATTTTTTTTTTTTTTAACATTTTCCCTTTTTTTTACTTATCTTTTCTTCTTTCCCATTTCCTTCTTTTACATACATGCGTCGTATTATAAAAAAACATGTAATTTAACTGCTTATATCTTATCTAATCTACTATTGAATATTTAATATTCATTTTTTTCTCGTTTGATTTTATTTCTTATTTTTACCAATTTCAAACATCTTGCTGCTCTCCCCAAGAATTCCATTTCCATCGACATAAGTTTCTCATCTATGTTTTTGTTGGATTTCCATACTTCAGCTCCATATGTGACAATACTTCTTATTGTTGAATTATGTAATTTATTTTTCCTGGTTATATGTCTATTTCATTACTCATCATTTTACATCGCTGTTATTGCTCTATCTTTCTTTATCCTGTTCTTAATGTTACTACTACTACTACTACTACTACTACTACTACTACTAATAATAATAATAATAATAATAATACATCCATAGTAATTCTGCCCGAAGGCAGGTTCTTCACTGCAATCATAGCATTTTCATGCTATGCTTGCAGCTTTACTAGGGAATTGTAGGTGTGGTAGCTTCCCGTTGCTCTTCACACCGGTGAAGGATGATGATGATGATGGCCATATTACATTTGTCTTACAGGCGAGGAAAAACATCCTATAAATACCTCACCCAGAAAAACTGCCTCGACCGGGGATCGAACCCGGGCCCGCTGCATAAAAAGACAGCACGCCATCTCGAGACCACAGCGGTGGATAATAATAATAATAATAACAATAATAAACAATATTTCTTAATAATGACATTTTTATCATATTTTTTTTATTTTTTTGTAGGAATTCGAATTGGATTGGCTTACTTTTTACCTTATATTTGCATTCACACTCCTTGGAAGATTGGAGCTCTAATTAATTCGATAAAAAAAATAGACTGAAAATGAAAGAGAAGATTTTTTTTTTATTTGAGATGAATTTTTCCTGTTGCAAGTTTAAAGTTGTTTCTACCTTCTGAATTCACTATTGAACCGTAATGATTGAATTACAATATTAAGTTGTTTTTTTAATATAAAAACTTTTTTTTCTTTTTAATTATTTCACCCCGATAGTCTGCATCACGCTACGCTAAACTGTCTCTCGTCACATGACCTTCATGACTGACTGACCTGAGGCATGGCACTGTAAATGTGCGATATATGTTTTTTAAACATTGTATTTGAGATCCGAAGGTGGAAATCATTTTACCTTTGCACAATTTTATTCTGTATATGTGAAATAGATGTACAAACTAAAATTGCAATGGCAAAAAAGATGCAACTGAGACATTACATGGAATAATTTGGAACAAAAATATTACAAAGGAAACTTAAAATGAAAATTTTATAAGAATTTATACAGAATATTTTGTCATACGGTGGTGAAAATGGACTTTGACGGAATTACAAAAGAAAATAAATTAGATCACGTGAATTTGATTAGCTTAGAAGAAACCTTCAAAAAACGAGACAGGATAAAATAATAAATTAATTCCTTTGGAGAGAAATTAATGTAACCACATCTGTTGTTAAGAGGATTGAAAATCAAACTTTTAAAAGGTATGGTCACATACAGATAATGGAAGATGAAATATGGCCAAAAAATATATACTAATAGTCACCCCCTGGAAGAAATAAACGTGGCAGACCAAGACGGAAATGGAAAACGCATGTCAGAACTATAGACTAATGGTTGATAGGAATTTTGAAGAAGGAGATTGGAATGATAGAAATAAATGGAAACTGAAGACGACAAACCTATAAGTAGGGAAAAGCCGAAGAAGAAGAAGATATTTTACTCCAACGGGAAATATTCCCTCGTTTGTTTACTGTTGTCCGAGGGTTGATTTATTATTCATGGCTCTGTTTTTATTCCCCAAAAATGTACTAACACAGGATTTTTTAAATATAAGTTTCAAAGTATATTGTATGAAATTTTTAATATTATCACCAGATATAGAGAACGGCTGGGGAACTGACATGTCAACCACGTGTCAGCCAATGGCTGAATGATAGTCCAACTCTGTGATTTCCTTATTCTGGTATGAGGCCAGGAGGCATCTCATACGCGAAGGTTCTGTCGGGCCATAGGTTTTTGGAGTGTATATATATATATATATATATTACATGACGTGAGGTCATTTGGTCTTACAGGGGAAATTGTCAAACATTGCATGCCAAAACCTTCCTTTAAATTTATTCCAGAAAAGCGCTGTGATGTACCAAATCTGTGTCCAAAAGTTATCTGCAGTTTTTAACTGCAAGGCACTAAAATTTAGGGCCAAATCTCTCATTTAAAGTACAGGAAAGTAAAACAAAACTCTTGAGTTGATGGACTGGATACCCCTCACTACCTTCCGTCCGCGCCGCGTCCCTCCCCACTTAACTCCGCTCTTATTCATGCAGGGAGTTCAGTTTCTCCGTACACTGGGTTGACATTGCTGGATTCTGGCTTTGATTTCTGCGCCTTGAATTTAAAAACGGCAGATTTTTTGACATGCCCTGGTACCTTCACAACCCTTCCCTGGGAGACCTTTCAAGGTAGGTTTCGGCATGCAATGGTGACAGTTCCCTTGTTAGAACTGATGATTGATTGGCGGAGGTGAAGAAGTTTGGAGGAAGATTGTGAGAAACACCTTGGCCCATCCAGGGTTGTCGAGCAGGTGCTTTATATATATATATATATATATATATATATATATATATATATATTGTGGAAAGCAACGGGAAGCTACCACGCCTAAAATTCCCTAGTAAAGCTGCAAGCACAGCATGAAAATGCTATGATTGCAGTGAAGGACCTGCCTTCGGGCAGAATTACTATGGATGGATATATATAGGCCCCATGTACAGGTGGAATCCCTTCATAATTGACGTAACAATTGCTAAAGAAAGATTTTTTTTTAAGTTTTCAATTTTATTTGAACAAGTAATTATGATTTACAAGACAAGTGTCTTTATAGGAAACTGACGTAACTGTAGAATGGCGTCACGTTTTACAGAGGGAGAGTAAAATAATAATAGTCTCTGTGAAGTTAATGACTTATATATTATCTGTAAATATCATATTTTGATAGGCGAAAATGTAAGACGTAAAATCCAAGCAGCCGAGATGAAATTTTTAAGAAGAGTAAAAGGCTGCACTAGAATGGACCAGATAAGAAACGAGGATATCCGTGAAGAACTGCAGATCTACTCCATAAAAGAAAAGATATTTAACAACAAGATACAGTGGAAAGAACACGTAGAAAGAATGGAAGAAAGAAGATTACCAAATAAAATCTTCCATTATTTTCCAAGAGGAAGAAGAGATGTCGGACGTCCTCGGAAGAGATGGTCTTAGATCTATTAGTGAAGACGGAACAGGCAACTCTTGCCTAAACCAGGAAGTGAAGAATAAGAAGATGTAAGACTGTTAGGTGAACATTTAAGTTGTTTTTCAAAATTAGAAAAATAGAGTAAATGGACTAGACAGAAAAGCCATTTAACAGAACAATTTTCTATACAGGAAAGATGGTTTTGTAGATTTTTTGTTCTTTATTCTGTGAAGAACCTTCAGTCTCTTGACATCAAAGCTACAAATGTAATACAATCAGGCGCAGAGATGAAAACAATGGAGCATCTTCCTACTCAAGTGGACAGATGACCATCTATTATCCTCGGACAAAAATATAAACCTAATTTAAAATATAATCCATCTCCAAATAGATTCGAAACTCAATTTATTTACTATATTTTTTTATGTCTTCGTTTTCAGTAAAATAAAAAGTAAAGTGATCCCACAACAGGCCCGGAGGCCCTTGGGGTAGTAGGAGGTTAAGGCTCCCACTTTTTTCTTGACAATCGGCACTTTATGTCAGCCGGGTTGTCAGCTCTGCGTGACGGCCGCCTTTACCCCCAGAACAAGCGTCTAGTACTCATTTCCGTTAGAGGCTGAGTCGACCCCAGGGCCATAGTGCCGCCAGAGGGTTTGGGTCAGTTTAAAAATCCTGACCCCAACGGGACTTGAACCTTCGACCCTCCGGTTTGTAGCTTAGTGCCTTAACCACTACGCGTTTTCAAGTTGAACTTATTATTTTTTATTTCGGAATTTATTTGCAATACAGTGGTTTTCCGTCATATTCAAGAAATTCCACTTTTCCAATTGTAGTGGCATTCAACACTCTCATATGTAAGTCCGTGTCCATCCATACTTCTCACTCCATCCATCCATCGAACCCTCTTTAGGTCTTTCCTTCCTTTTAACCAGTCTCCATTCCAAGATTTTGTTAGGGATTCTATCATATGGCATCATTTCATTTGAGCCACCAAGTCAGAATTCAAATAGAACTGACCTGCGATCTGGGCGAGCAGGTGGTTAGCTCTATTCGGCCTCACTCTTTGTGGTCCCGAGTTTCAAGACAGAGTCTATTTGCCACTCTCCGATTTTTGTGACGTTATATTTCAGGAAGTGCTCGCTAGGTGTGAAAAGGCGGTCCCCCTCCTCCCGCATGTAGATACACTCCCAACGAAACAACCCAACTGACAAGTGATAGCAGTGTCTTACATTGTCAGCCTATCCGACAGAGTTGAATAGGAAGGGCGGGGCATCTTTTCACGCCTACGTAGCACTAATTAACAGGCCTACTATATCAGGGTGGACCGCTCGAATGGACCTAATTTCAATTGCTTGTTACTGGCAAACGGTTGAAGATAGAAACTTAAAACAACGTTCATAATACAGAAAAACTCACCAAGTTTCGAATCCTGTCGGTAGATGGCACAAAGATACGTTTCTCGTTCTTAGATTTAATTGTTTGTGAAAATGGCGACTCCGCAGATGAAAGCGCAAGCTGTTTTGTGGTATGCGGAGTTTAAATCAATCATTAGAGTTCAAAGGGAGTTCCGGCGTGTGTTTAACCGTGATGCTCCAACTGCTAGAAGCATAAAGAAGTGGCGTGATATACATTATTAGCTACAGGATCTGTGTTGAAGAAGCATGGCGGTGGTCGCAGAGCATCCGATGAAATGGTAGCAAATGTTCAAGCCGCATTTGAGCGAAGCCCCCGGAAGTCATTAAGAAGAGCTTCGCGGGAACTTCAAATACCAAAATCGACATTACAACGGATTGTCCACAAACGCCTCAAACTGCACGCATATAAAGTGCAGTTAGTGCAACGTCTGGAGCCGAATGACATGCCGAAACGAGTGGAATTCGCCAATACGATGCTGGACCGTCTCGGCGCTGATCCTGACTTCATGACCAAGATTTTCTTCTCGGACGAAGCCACTTTCCATTTGTCAGGCAAGGTAAACCGGCATAATGTGCGGATCTGGGGATCGGAGAATCCTCACGCTATTCAAGAGCATGTTCGTGATAGTCCGAAGATGAATGTTTGGGCAGTTTGTCACATAATAAGGTCATTGGACCGTTTTTCTTCGCCGAGAAAACTGTTCGTGGTACCACATATCTTGACATGCTGGAGCAGTTCTTCTTTCCACAAATTGAACAACTGCAGCCTAACATCGTTTTCCAGCAAGATGGTGCTCCTCCCCACTGGTCCAATGAAGTTCGTACGACTTTGGACAACATTTTCCTGGCCGTTGGATTGGTAGGGGAGGACCAATCGCGTGGCCCCCGAGATCTCCCGATTTAACACCACTGGATTTCTTTCTCTGGGGCTATGTCAAAGATAAAGTTTACACCACCCCAGTCAAAGACCTTCGTGATCTTCGTGAGCGCATCATAGAGGCTATTGAGAACATTCCAGAAGACATACTCCAACGTACTTGGCAAGAAATTGTTCATCGCTTTGATATCGTCACAGTGACTGCTGGGGCTCATATAGAGATGTGGTGATCTGGATATCAAAACTTGGTGAGTTTTTCTGTAATATGAACGTTGTTTTAAGTTTCTATCTTCAACCGTTTGCCAGTAACAAGCAATTGAAATTAGGTCCATTCGAGCGGTCCACCCTGTATAATGAGCTAAACTACGACTTCTCGCAGATACTGCAGCATGTTCATAATGCTTGCGTTCGTCTCATTTTCAACATAATTATACAACGTATCCACAAATATAGTATCATACTTTAAACTACTACTACATCGCTTTGGATAATAGTATCTAAATGAAATTGGTGACAATTAAAAGAGAAACTCGAAAAGTTTTTGCTATACCTCATAGACATTGAATGTGGCCCCCACGAATGACGCTCCAGACATCGCTGTCTGCTAAATATCCAACAATGAACCCATATCGATCACAAAAAAATAATTAAATTTAGTTTGGTTTCTGCATTTTTGTCTATTATTCTCCATTGTTTACGTGCACAAAACGTTTTGAGTTTCTCTTTTGACTGTCACCAATTTCATTTAGATACGATTATCCAAAGCGACGTAATAGTAGTTTAAAGTATGTTACTATATTTGTGGACACGCTGTACAGTATTTTGGAACACTTTATTAATCTCTCTTGGCTGTAACACTTTTTCGTCTCTTCCGTTTAAAGGAATATACATATATATATATATATATATATATATATATATTATGCAGTTCCGCACGATGCTGTAAGTTATACATGATCTGAGGAGAGAACTCCAAAAGATTGGGATGGGCTGGATATGGGAAAAAGGGACTGAAAATCGCAAGAACGTGGAGAAAATAAGGAGGAGGTACTTAGATATAAACCAACAAGATACTTCCGACGAATGTACAGGAAAACGCTCACTGTGTTTACAAAGAGACCTAAAACACGTCTGGGGAAAAGAATCGTATATACTCAACCCAGGATTTAAGGAGAGATCAGGGCTTGCTTGGTTTAGGCTAGGGGCATGGAAATTTCTAAAAATTAGCGACGATCACGATATGCAAATATGTCCTTTGTGCGGGAAAATTGATGAGGTACATATATTAGGACAGTGTAATGATTTAGAATATTGGAGACGTCAGTTATTACCGGACAGATTTCTTAATTCAAATTGGGAAAGATTGGCATGCTACGAGTTATTGGTAAATCCAGAAAATTGGATAAACTTGGGTAAATTTCTGGACAAAACGCGGAAAATAAGAACAACACTCATTCATGATTAAATATATGTTATCAAAATGCAATAACATTAATTCTTAATAATTATATATCAATTAATTAATGTATAATGCTATTGTGTTATTATTTAATTGTAATATTATTGTGTTTTCTTTATGTAATTGTAATGTTATTGTTTTTTAATGTATAATGCTATTGTGTTATTATTTAATTGTAATATTATTGCGTTTTCTTTATGTAATTGTAATGTTATTGTTTTTAGTGTATAATGCTATTGTGTTATTATTTAATTGTAATATTACTGTGTTTTCTTTATGTAATTGTAATGTTATTGTTTTTTAGTGTATATTGCTATTGTGTTATTATTTAATTGTAATATTATTGCGTTTTCTTTATGTAATTGTAATGTTATTGTTTTTTAGTGTATAATGCTATTGTGTTATTATTTAATTGTAATATTACTGTGTTTTCTTTATGTAATTGTAATGTTATTGTTTTTTAGTGTATAATGCTATTGTGTTATTATTTAATAGTAATATTATTGCGTTTTCCTTATGTAATTGTAATGTTATTGTTTTTTAGTGTATAATGCTATTGTGTTATTATTTAATTGTAATATTATTGCGTTTTCTTTATGTAATTGTAATGTTATTGTTTTTTTGTGTATAATGCTATTGTGTTATTATTTAATTGTAATATTATTGCGTTTTCTTTATGTAATTGTAATGTTATTGTTTTTTAGTGTATAATGCTATTGTGTTATTATTTAATTGTAATATTATTGCGTTTTCTTTATGTAATTGTAATGTTATTGTTTTTTAGTGTATAATGCTATTTTGTTATTATTTAATTGTAATATTATTGCGTTTTCGTTATGTAATTGTAATGTTATTGTTTTTTAGTGTATAATGCTATTGTGTTATTATTTAATTGTAATATTATTGCGTTTTCTTTATGTAATTGTAATTTTATTGTTTTTTAGTGTATAATGCTATTGTGTTATTATTTAATTGTAATATTATTGCGTTTTCTTTATGTAATTGTAATGTTATTGTTTTTTAGTGTATAATGCTATTGTGTTATTATTTAATTGTAATATTATTGCGTTTTCTTTATGTAATTGTAATGTTATTGTTTTTTAGTGTATAGTGCTATTGTGTTATTATTTAATTGTAATATTATTGCGTTTTCTTTATGTAATTGTAATGTTATTGTTTTTTAGTGTATAATGCTATTGTGTTATTACTTAATTGTAATCTTATTGCGTTTTCGTTATGTAATTGTAATGTTATTGTTTTTTAGTGTATAATGCTCTTGTGTTATTATTTAATTGTAATATTATTGCGTTTTCTTTATGTAATTGTAATGTTATTGTTTTTAGTGTATAATGCTATTGTGTTATTATTTAATTGTAATATTATTGCGTTTTCTTTATGTAATTGTAATGTTATTGTTTTTTAGTGTATAATGCTATTGTGTTATTATTTAATTGTAATATTACTGTGTTTTCTTTATGTAATTGTAATGTTATTGTTTTTTAGTGTATAATGCTATTGTGTTATTATTTAATTGTAATATTACTGTGTTTTCTTTATGTAATTGTAATGTTATTGTTTTTAGTGTATAATGCTATTGTGTTATTATTTAATTGTAATATTACTGCGTTTTCTTTATGTAATTGTAATGTTATTGTTTTTTAGTGTATAATGCTATTGTGTTATTATTTAATTGTAATATTATTGCGTTTTCTTTATGTAATTGTAATGTTATTGTTTTTTAGTGTATAATGCTATTGTGTTATTATTAAATGTAATATTATTGCGTTTTCTTTATGTAATTGTAATGTTATTGTTTTTTAGTGTATAATGCTATTGTGTTATTATTTAATTGTAATATTATTGCGTTTTCTTTATGTAATTGTAATGTTATTGTTTTTTTGTGTATAATGCTATTGTGTTATTATTTAATTGTAATAATATTGCGTTTTCTTTATGTAATTGTAATGTTATTGTTTTTAGTGTATAATGCTATTGTGTTATTATTTAATTGTAATATTATTGCGTTTTCTTTATGTAATTGTAATGTTATTGTTTTTTAGTGTATAATGCTATTGTGTTATTATTTAATTGTAATATTATTGCGTTTTCTTTATGTATTGTAATGTTATTGTTTTTTAGTGTATAATGCTATTGTGTTATTATTTAATTCTAATATTATTGCCGTTTTCTTTATGTAATTGTAATGTTATTGTTTTTTAGTGTATAATGCTATTGTGTTATTATTTAATTGTAATATTACTGTGTTTTCTTTATGTAATTGTAATGTTATTGTTTTTAGTGTATAATGCTATTGTGTTATTATTTAATTGTAATATTACTGTGTTTTCTTTATGTAATTGTAATGTTATTGTTTTTGTGTATAATGCTATTGTGTTATTATTTAATTGTAATATTATTGCGTTTTCTTTATGTAATTGTAATGTTATTGTTTTTTAGTGTATAATGCTATTGTGTTATTATTTAATTGTAATATTATTGCGTTTTCTTTATGTAATTGTAATGTTATTGTTTTTTAATGTATAATGCTATTGTGTTATTATTTAATTGTAATATTACTGTATTTTCTTTACGTAATTGTAATGTTATTGTTTTTAGTGTATAATGCTATTGTGTTATTATTTAATTGTAATATTATTGCGTTTTCTTTATGTAATTGTAATGTTATTGTTTTTTAGTGTATAATGCTATTGTGTTATTATTTAATTGTAATATTATTGCGTTTTCTTTATGTAATTGTAATGTTATTGTTTTTTAGTGTATAATGCTATTGTGTTATTATTTAATTGTAATATTATTGCGTTTTCTTTATGTAATTGTAATGTTATTGTTTTTAGTGTATAATGCTATTGTGTTATTATTTAATTGTAATATTATTGCGTTTTCTTTATGTAATTGTAATGTTATTGTTTTTTAGTGTATAATGCTATTGTGTTATTATTTAATTGTAATATTATTGCGTTTTCTTTATGTAATTGTAATGTTATTGTTTTTTTGTGTATAATGCTATTGTGTTATTATTTAATTGTAATATTATTGCGTTTTCTTTATGTAATTGTAATGTTATTTTTTTAGTGTATAATGCTATTGTGTATTATTTAATTGTAATATTATTGCGTTTTCTTTATGTAATTGTAATGTTATTGTTTCTTAGTGTATAATGCTGTTGTGTTATTATTTAATTGTAATATTATTGCGTTTTCTTTATGTAATTGTAATGTTATTGTTTCTTAGTGTATAATGCTGTTGTGTTATTATTTAATTGTAATAATATTGCGTTTTCTTTATGTAATTGTAATGTTATTGTTTTTTAGTGTATAATGCTATTGTGTTATTATTTAATTGTAATATTATTGCGTTTTCTTTATGTAATTGTAATGTTATTGTTTTTTAGTGTATAATGCTATTGTGTTATTATTTAATTGTAATATTATTGCGTTTTCTTTATGTAATTGTAATGTTATTGTTTTTTAGTGTATAATGCTATTGTGTTATTATTTAATTGTAATATTATTGCGTTTTCTTTATGTAATTGTAATGTTATTGTTTTTAGTGTATAATGCTATTGTGTTATTATTTAATTCTAATATTATTGCGTTTTCTTTATGTAATTGTAATGTTATTGTTTTTTAGTGTATAATGCTATTGTGTTATTATTTAATTGCATATTACTGTGTTTTCTTTATGTAATTGTAATGTTATTGTTTTTTAGTGTATAATGCTATTGTGTTATTATTTAAGTGTAATATTATTGCGTTTTTTATGTAATTGTAATGTTATTGTTTTTTAGTGTATAATGCTATTGTGTTATTATTTAATTGTAATAATATTGCGTTTTCTTTATGTAATTGTAATGTTATTGTTTTTAGTGTATAATGCTATTGTGTTATTATTTAATTGTAATATTATTGCGTTTTCTTTATGTAATTGTAATGTTATTGTTTTTTAGTGTATAATGCTATTGTGTTATTATTTAATTGTAATATTATTGCGTTTTCTTTATGTAATTGTAATGTTATTGTTTTTTAGTGTATAATGCTATTGTGTTATTATTTAATTGTAATATTATTGCGTTTTCTTTATGTAATTGTAATGTTATTGTTTTTAGTGTATAATGCTATTGTGTTATTATTTAATTGTAATATTATTGCGTTTTCTTTATGTAATTGTAATGTTATTGTTTTTTAGTGTATAATGCTATTGTGTTATTATTTAATTGTAATATTATTGCGTTTTCTTTATGTAATTGTAATGTTATTGTTTTTTTGTGTATAATGCTATTGTGTTATTATTTAATTGTAATATTATTGCGTTTTCTTTATGTAATTGTAATGTTATTGTTTTTTAGTGTATAATGCTATTGTGTTATTATTTAATTGTAATATTATTGCGTTTTCTTTATGTAATTGTAATGTTATTGTTTCTTAGTGTATAATGCTGTTGTGTTATTATTTAATTGTAATATTATTGCGTTTTCTTTATGTAATTGTAATGTTATTGTTTTTAGTGTATAATGCTATTGTGTTATTATTTAATTGTAATATTATTGCGTTTTCTTTATGTAATTGTAATGTTATTGTTTTTTAGTGTATAATGCTATTGTGTTATTATTTAATTGTAATATTATTGCGTTTTCTTTATGTAATTGTAATGTTATTGTTTTTTAGTGTATAATGCTATTGTGTTATTATTTAATTGTAATATTATTGCGTTTTCTTTATGTAATTGTAATGTTATTGTTTTTTAGTGTATAATGCTATTGTGTTATTATTTAATTGTAATATTATTGCGTTTTCTTTATGTAATTGTAATGTTATTGTTTTTTAGTGTATAATGCTATTGTGTTATTATTTAATTGTAATATTATTGCGTTTTCTTTATGTAATTGTAATGTTATTGTTTTTTAGTGTATAATGCTATTGTGTTATTATTTAATTGTAATATTATTGCGTTTTCTTTATGTAATTGTAATGTTATTGTTTTTTAGTGTATAATGCTATTGTGTTATTATTTATTGTAATAATATTGCGTTTTCTTATGTAATTGTAATGTTATTGTTTTTAGTGTATAATGCTATTGTGTTATTATTTAATGTAATATTATTGCGTTTTCTTTATGTAATTGTAATGTTATTGTTTTTTAGTGTATAATGCTATTGTGTTATTATTTAATTGTAATATTATTGCGTTTTCTTTATGTAATTGTAATGTTATTGTTTTTTAGTGTATAATGCTATTGTGTTATTATTTAATTGTAATATTATTGCGTTTTCTTTATGTAATTGTAATGTTATTGTTTTTTAGTGTATAATGCTATTGTGTTATTATTTAATTGTAATATTATTGCGTTTTCTTTATGTAATTGTAATGTTATTGTTTTTTAGTGTATAATGCTATTGTGTTATTATTTAATTGTAATAATATAGCGTTTTCTTTATGTAATTGTAATGTTATTGTTTTTAGTGTATAATGCTATTGTGTTATTATTTAATTGTAATATTATTGCGTTTTCTTTATGTAATTGTAATGTTGTTGTTTTTTAGTGTATAATGCTATTGTGTTATTATTTAGTTGTAATATTATTGCGTTTTCTTTATGTAATTGTAATGTTATTTTTTTTAGTGTATAATGCTATTGTGTTATTATTTAATTGTAATATTATTGCGTTTTCTTTATGTAATTGTAATGTTATTGTTTTTTAGTGTATGATGCTATTTTGTTATTATTTAATTGTAATATTATTGCGTTTTCTTTATGTAATTGTAATGTTTTTGTTTTTTAGTGTATAATGCTAATGTGTTATTATTTAATTGTAATATTATTGCGTTTTCTTTATGTAATTGTAATGTTATTGTTTTTTAGTGTATAATGCTATTGTGTTATTATTTAATTGTAATATTACTGTGTTTTCTTTATGTAATTGTAATGTTATTGCTTTTTAGTGTATAATGCTATTGTGTTATTATTTAATTGTAATATTACTGTGTTTTCTTTATGTAATTGTAATGTTATTGTTTTTAGTGTATAATGCTATTGTGTTATTATTTAATTGTAATATTATTGCGTTTTCTTTATGTAATTGTAATGTTATTGTTTTTTAGTGTATAATGCTATTGTGTTATTATTTAATTGTAATATTATTGCGTTTTCTTTATGTAATTGTAATGTTATTGTTTTTTAGTGTATAATGCTATTGTGTTATTATTTAATTGTAATATTATTGCGTTTTCTTTATGTAATTGTAATGTTATTGTTTTTAGTGTATAATGCTATTGTGTTATTATTTAATTGTAATATTATTGCGTTTTCTTTATGTAATTGTAATGTTATTGTTTTTTAGTGTATAATGCTATTGTGTTATTATTTAATTGTAATATTACTGTGTTTTCTTTATGTAATTGTAATGTTATTGTTTTTTAGTGTATAATGCTATTGTGTTATTATTAATTGTAATATTATTGCGTTTTCTTTATGTAATTGTAATGTTATTGTTTTTTAGTGTATAATGCTATTGTGTTATTATTTAATTGTAATATTATTGCGTTTTCTTTATGTAATTGTAATGTTATTGTTTTTTAGTGTATAATGCTATTGTGTTATTATTTAATTGTAATATTACTGTGTTTTCTTTATGTAATTGTAATGTTATTGCTTTTTTTTGTTGTTTATTTTTCTTCACACTAGTAGCAATTATTACTTTATTTTAACGGACTGTCAACAGCACGTACGGCTTACTGCTCGTGTGACCCATATTTGTAAATAATATTGTAAATATCTTACTTTTTGTCTAATAAAGTCCTACTACTACTACAACTACTACTACATGATCTGAAACAGTATTATCCGTGAAAAAATAACTTTAACGAAACAATTATATATTTTTTGGAAATAAACAATTGCAATTGCTGGGAAATGTGAAGAGGATGAATGAAGATAGATTGCCAGTTAGGAGTTTGGAGTGGATTGCAAATGGGAGGAAAAGAAGAGGGAGAGATAGGAAGACATAAATAGAGGGAATTATGAATTTGATGAAGGACAGGGGACTGCAAGATGGTGACTGGAAGGATAGAGATGAATGGAGGAAGAGAATCAAAATTTAATATTGGGCACATTAACATGGTGTATACATTTAAAACCTGATAAAAATGTATTTTTGAGAGAAATGTGAGACTACAAAACTCCCTGTAATGTATAATAACATGTGTTTCCAGAATTGAGCCTATGTCCTAAATCCAGTGTGCGCTAGTCTTTATATTTTTCAACCAATTTTTTTGTCATATCATCATCATCATCATCATCATCCGGTATTATGGCAGCTGCCGCCGTCTTCTGGAAACCAAACGCCATTCCCCTCTGTCCATCCATTGATCTTCCTCCAATTTTTTGTCATATATATATATATATATATATGTATATATATATATTAGCTAATACCTGGCGTACGTTGCTACGCCTAAAGAAATAAAATATTAAATGTTAATTAAATTGTATGATTTAGGGTGGGACGAAACAAACTTGGTATTTGTTAGTTTTTAATTTCGAATTTCAGGTAAACCTCCACTTATAATTGTTTGATTTCGCTCATCTTTGGACAATACCTACCTCGCTTTATTTTAATAGGATATACTGAGTTTCGTTGTGAAATATAAAAAATTGTGACTGCTACAGCGATTTTTAAATTTTCACTTCAGGTGAACTCCTACATCTAATGGTTTTAGAGTGTCCAATTGTGAATCTAAACCATCGAGGGACCCAATCAGACACACAGAGAAAATTTCATCAAAATCGATCCAGTCGTTTAGGAGTTCAGTGACAAACACGCATACAGAATATATATAGTCCACCGCTGTGGTCTCCGTGTAGCGTGCTGCCGTGTCACGCAGCGGGCCCGGGTTCGATCCCCGACCGGGGCAGTTTTTCTGGGTGTGGTTTTTATCGGGGTTTTTCCTCGCCTGTAAGACAAATGTCAGGAAAACTTTAAGTCCCAAACGGTCCCCGAAATCATATGGCCCTCATCCTTATCATCATCATCCTTCACCGGTGTGGAAAGCAACGGGAAGCTACCACACCTACAATTCCCTAGTAAAGTTGCAAGCATAGCATGAAAATGCTATGATTGCAGTGAAGGACCTGCATTCGGGCAGAATTACTATGGATGGATATATATATGTATATATAGCCTAAAATTGTTATGGAATGGATCCCAATGGAAAGGAGGAAGAGAGGAAGATCGAAGAAAACTTTGGAGAGAAGGGGTACAAGTAGCTATGAATATCAGAGGATTGGAGGAAGATCAATGGATGGGCAGAGAGGAATGGCGTTTGGTTTCCGGAAGACCACCGGCAGCTGCCATGATACCGAATGATGATGATGATGATATATATTTAATTTTAGAATCAGTGATATGTATTCCAGATTATTTTGATTTCTGCTCCGTAAAAGAAATTGAAGCACAAGAGTTTTCCTTTAACAATTGACAGAAAATACGTGATTGTATTTCAATATATTGAAATCTGGATACAACACTTTTAAGTGTTATATTTGTCATTCTTCTTGCAACATTTCAAGAAAATTGAAAGATATTTGTGAAACAAACTGTAAAGAAACAAATTCCCACAAATATGATAATATAAACATTACCTATATATTTGTTAGCAATTTTGTAAATGGAAAATGGTTATGTAAATGTAAATCAACTACTTCTACAATTGGATTGTTTTTTATTTACTTTTCTTCTCGTTTCACTCCACAAACAAAGTCGACGCAAAGACGTTGTCTATATCTGATTACGCGACAATCAGAAAAAAAAAAGACTGGAGATAACAAAAGCAATATTAAACAGAAGAGACGCAACAGAAGTTAGCATTTTATCCATTCTTTTTTTTTTTTTCTTTTATTCTTGGCTATTTAGAGGACTCAAACATTTTTCAATTACCTTAAAACAACCCTTTTATTAGGATAATGATACGAAATACTTTTTGTATTCTGTAAATAATGGATTATAATGAAAATCACTCCTCACATTTTTAAATATAAAGGAGCTAATGAAAATTTAAAAGAATCTTAAGAATAGCTCAATTATTATATAAACCTCCGAAGGTACCTTTATTTTTTGCGTCATAGTGCGTTCTGTCGTACTTATCTGCATTGGCGACCATGATTGAAAGTTCAACTTCCTACATTTCGGGGTTGCCAACCTAAATAACTATACTGTAATATTACATATTACAAACCTCGTGCGGAAAGTAAAATCACTGCCCTTTATGTATACTACGTACAATGTACATACAAGAATATGTTCAAAAGGTAGTGTTAATATACATTATACGAAAAATATCGCTGCATTTTAATTGAACTGAACGTTATTTGAAACAATATAAAATAATAAATACGTACTTGCCGCCATTTTATAACTGATTGGTGTCACGGTCTACTATAGTCTCAACCAATAAACATTGCCCACACTGTCAACGTTAGTCAGTTGTTTATAATGAACGCAAATATTTCCAACAAACATGTTATTGTTTTATTATTATTTATTATTTTGAAAACGCCATCGGGCAAAAAATAATGTACAACGCACGTTTGTGAAGTGTTTTACAGAATCTCGGAAATTAAAAACCTCGCTATCGCTCGGTTTTTAAACATTTCCTCACTTCTAAATACCACTTCCCAACCTCGCACCGTATTATACCATAGTTTCCTGTTAGATATCTCATTGGGTTGGTGAGTTGACCGTATGCCATCCATGACATCTATGAGCAAATAAGGTTACTAAACGTTAACTTGGTCTAGTGACTCCTTACAAAGAGAGGTCATGGCTTGACAGTGGTTTGCAGCAATAATAATAAGGGTATAAAAATATAAATATAAAAATAATAATAAAAATTATGGACTGAATAAATCAATAATTTATTATAAAACATAGGGGGATTAAAAAAATTAAAGGGAAAATTACTATTAACATTGTAGTAATTATATGACCCCTTGAGCTAAGCTTGCAGCTGCAAAGAATACTCAGGCTGGACAGGTCAAAGATGATACGACTCTATAAAATACCTTGGTTGAAAGAGTGATGATATTTCACCGTAAAAAGTCAACCGACAAGAAACGCGGATACAGATTATACTGGCGTAAAATTTTTACGGAGGTAAAATCGTCCCCCATCGAATGATAGAGCGGCGAGTAAACCGTGGTCAGACTTGAAAATAGAGACATATTCCTAGGAATGTAAGGATGTTATATATTAGTGGGACACTAGAAATATTGACACATGACAGATTTGTTTCTTTTACTATTTCACTCTTATAAAATATAGTTTTTTCCATGCATAATCTAATGGCACCTCAAATAATTCATTTTAGACTAGAAAAAAGGCAACATATCTGCTTCTTTCCCTGTGCCCTTCATTTGACTTTGATGTCACAGAGTATGTCTGCCAATAAAATAAACATCGTCTGTATATCAGTGATATGTAGTTGCAATTATTCCTTTTTATTTTTTTATTATATAAGACTTTATTTATTAGAGGTTTGCCACAAGGACAAAGTGATACAGGCAGTTAATTTACTAATCAATTGAGTTGGTGTTTACTTGATTAAAATCCATATCTATTAATTAAATAAAAATAAAACTTAGTTTTATTTGATTTTCATATTTATTAAGATATAATTCAGTGACAGCTGTTTCGGTACACTGTACCTTCTTCAGACATATTAACAAATTATGAATTGTTTTATTATAGTACATATCAACTGATCTAATCAACAATACAACAATAATTTTTTTTTAATTTAACAATGGCGATTCATTCAAATCAAGTTGAGAATTTAACAGTTTATTATTACTTTTCATTTTATTAATTTCTACAGCCTCCAAAAGGTCCAACTTCTTACCATTATCACAAACATGTAAAATGTCAAAATTTGGATCGAAACAATGATTAAATTGGAATAGGTGGTTAGCATATTTTGAATTTTCTAAATTTCTGTTATATGCTCTCATGTGTTCCTTTACCCGAGAGATAAAAGGTCTACCAGTTTGTCCTATATAGACATTGTCACATGTGCCACACTTCAATTTATATACACCTGATAATTTTTATTTTTTTTATTTTGGTTTTATTGTTTTTTTATTATATTTTGTAAAGTTTTATTAGTTTTAAATGTCACATTAATGTTCAACATTTTAAAGTTTTTAGATATTTTATTTGAAAGTGGGCCTATGTATGACATTATGACATATTTCTTTATGTTTTCTTTGGGTAAAGGAAAAACTTTGTTAATTGCTTTTTTTGTAATTAATTTTCTTAATTAAATATTCTATAATTTTAGGGTCAAAGTTATTATTAATAGCTATTGTTTAATAATATACAATTCATAATTTTATTTTTATTTAATTAATAGTTAATTTACTGATGAAGATAAATTAAATTTATGTTAATTTAAAACATTACGTTTTTGACTTACTATGAAACTCATTTGTGATTAACAACATAGAAATAATAAAGCTTTTATAACGAATTTTGGGTTATGGCGCTTCGCTGTTGTGCATATCCTATGGTGGAAACCATTAACCGCGACTCTCGTCACGGTGTGTCTGAGGTCGTATCTGGCTACTGTACATTCCCTGCAGATCATCGCATCCGTAGCGTAGAACTCAGGCCATATCTGTTCTCTCTTCTCGTTGAGTTCCCACAGCAGTTCTTTGTAGGCATCTGTTGCCGGCACGAGAAGGCCCAGGTGGAGCTCTTCTATGAAGAATGGTTCTTTTGTCAGTATGCATGTTAGGCGTGAAGGCGTGTATTTTGATACGCTTAGCGCTATCTTTAAAAAGTGTGCTTTGACTTTCTCTATTTCCTCTAGGTTTGCCTTATTTAGGTGTTTCCAAATAACTTCTATTCCATAGGTCATGATTGGTGCTATTTTTAAGTGGAAGATGGTCATTGCTGTCAAGAGGGATATTTTACTCAGGTTTTTAATACTGTTCGTTGCTATTCTGGCCGCTAAGGCGCGTTCTTTGATGTGCTGATCGAAGGTACCTAAACTATAGGAACATCTATAACAGACTTCTGTAAGACATGAAAACAGTTGTTTCTACTTGGCCATTGGCTGCAATAATACCTATTATTATAATGAATTTTACAATGTTCAGGATAGAAATATACAGAAAAGTTTGAGTCCATATGGTCAGGAACGTAGTAGTCCTATAGTGCCAGTGACGTTAGGTAGTCTTAGAAATCTACAAAAAATTGTATTCTGCTTGTCCTGCGCTTTGCTGTAAAAAAATTAAAGCTTCTAATTCTTTGTTCTAAAACAAAATATTGGTATATTCCACTACTTCAGTTAATTTTATACATTCACTAGAACCCTCTAATTGAAGGTTGTGGCTTTATCATCAGCTGTGTTGCACGTAGGTTGGTCAAGTCGTGTTGATCATTCGTTTGGTATCCTTTATGAAATCATCTTCCCATCCATATTTAAATTTATCATAAGTAATGCCACGAGTGATTTTCATGTTATCGATAAATTCACGACTCACGAAGTGAGGAGTGAATTTATCTAGAGAATTTGGAAATCAAGAGTGGCATTTGTTAGGACTATTTAACAAATAAAATTATGCTGTTTACTCACAAATCATTGTTTAACTATAGTTATTTTAAAATATTTATATATTTAATGTAAACGGCGATGTTTGAAAACAAATAAAAAATGTGAGGTTATCTTCATTCACTGCTGCTTGATCATATTATTTAAGCCAAATAAGATCGCAATATTGTAAGAGTGCACCCAAGTGGAGAAATAATGAAACACATCAAACTCTATATCATAATCAACATTACGGGTTATTCATTTATTTTTTTAGTAAACAACTCAGTAAAATCAAGGAATCTTTTCATTATTTGCTATATTCAATTAATTTGTTGGAGAAAAATAATGCTTTGACCTGTTCAGAACATTAAAAAGGAGGAGCTTTCTTTGTCACAAAAGCAGGAGCTGATAAAGAGAAATCGATAAAGAGCGAGGTGAAACACGACTGTCATTGGTTGTAAAACAACATTCATCGAAACGTGATTGGTCATTGACTAGCGTTTGTGGCATGAGTTAAATAGTCCACGTAAACTTGTCGATAATGGTTGTCATTTAAATATTGTTTTGATAGTTCTTTCATTTCACATTTTGTTAGTCCAAAATACGATACTCCAAAAGTTATAATAAAATTAACGATGGTTAAAGTTTTAATTAGATTATTAATTTAGTTTTGGAAAGGGACTTTTGAGAGTAAAAATAATAATAAATAATAAACCAATAGAACACGTAACACACTTTAATTATTTAGGTAATAATATATCACAGTTTCATAATCAAAAAGATGTGGAAACAAATTTAGAAAAATATAACAGATTAAATGGTATAATTAGGAGAAATTTTGGAAAACAAATGAGGAAAGAAATCCAATTGAGTTTTCATAATGCCATAGCCAAACCTGCTCTACTATACGGAAGTGAATGCTGGACACTTCGAGCAAAAGATAAATCCCGCATTAATAGTTCACAAATGAGATTCCTCCGATCACTAACTGGAGTAACATTAAGGGATAGAATGAAAAGTGATGAGATAAGGATGCAGTGGAATAGTAGGGAAATGGTTAAACATATACAAAATTATCAGATTAAATGGTTCCAACACATCCAGAGAATGTCAAATTCCCGTTTACCAAAGGTGATTTACCACCCCAACCCTAAAGGCAAAAGAGACTTCGGAAGACCCTTCAACCGATGGAAAGATCAGTTTTTGTAGTCGGAGAACGGGCATCATCACCAAATACTGCATTCGGAAGAAGAAGAAGAAGACGATTAATTTAGTTTTAAATTATCTTTAATAATCTAGGAGTGATCAATAGTTTTAGTCTTACCATTTTTTCTTTCGAATACTAATAAATTGGCTGGACTATTTCAGGACCCATGACTCAATGACTCATAACACTGAGCAAAAAAAAAAAAAAAGGAAACTTTTGTTTTTGTCTCAAAGAAAAATATGTGATTCTGATAGTATTTTTGTCCTGAATTCAAATATGATATCGGTTTTTCTCCATCACACACGGTTTCGGAGAGACTGAAATTTATAATTTCAAACACTTTAATATTTTCTGCATCCGTAACTATACAATATTCGAACATTCGCACTCACCTAGAAAGTAAGAAATGACGATTTTCTGCTATATTTCGCCTGTGAAGCATCCCTCTTGATTGTCCAACAATAATCGGCCAGCATATTCGGATTCCATTTGCCTTGATATATCTTTTCCATAGCTGAAATCTCGTGATGAAAGTGTTCCCCGTTTTATTTTACAATGGATAAATGGACGAAAAAAGTTTATTAAAAATTATTATTTAAATCCATTAATTGAAATTGAAATGAAAAAAAATTGTGGGTGATGGAGATTTTCCGAATACATATTTGAAAACACGATAAAAAAAACTGCATTAAGTACAACTATTGGTACTCATGAGACAAAACTCATGTTGACCAGTTTTATTAATTTAGTTTTAAATTACCTTTAATAATACAGGAGTGATCAGTAATTTTAGTCTTAAAATTTTTCTTTCGAATACTAATAAATTGGGTCGTCGTATTTCAATTCCTTCTGGATTCTTTCATGTTGAGACTTGAAATTAGTTTTAAAGTTCCTTAGGACAGGTAACTCGCCCGACGCTAAGTAGTCCAGTGGTAGAAAATTAAACATCCTATTGTTTGCAGATGACCAAATAATAATAGCAAATTCAGAAGATAATCTACAGAAAGGTCTGTATGAACTTAACAAAATTACAGAAGAATGTGGTTTGAAGATATCTACAGAAGAAACAAAAATTATGGCATTTCAAGGTGTAGATCCTGTCAGAAGTAAAATTGTACTGGACAATAAAATTTTGAGCAGGTGAATAATTTTACATATCTAGGATGCAATATCTCATATAAAGACGAAAAGGATGTAAATGCAAAAATATCTCAATTTTTAAGAATTTTAGGGTTAATAAATTCTATCTTCAAGCCACAGTTAGTCCAAAAGCATTCAAGATTAAGAGTGTATAAAACACTGGCTCTTCCAACTCTTTTGTATGGTAGCGAAGTATGGACGTTGAAACAGAAGGATATACAAAGACTTAGATCTCCTGAAATGAGATATCTTCGGAGGACTGCAGGATACACACTACTAGATCACAAAAAAATGTAGACATCTTAGAAGAATTACACATGGAACCTTCAGAAAACAAAATTTCTGTTTATAAGTCAAGATGGATGCAACATGTTCATCGAATGGAAGATCACAGAATACCCAGACAAATGTTAAGATATCAACCTGCAGGAAGAAGAAGACCAGGACGTCCACTCAAAAGACTTTTGGATGGTGTTTCTCTTGAGGCCGAAACAGGTCAACAAATGGCCTAAATTCCTGAATGTACTATGATGATGATGACTAATAAATTGGCTGGACTATTTCAGTACCATGACTCAATGAATATCTCATAATTGGTGTATTTATTGTTCCATATAATCTTATTGAATATTATTTCTATAAAATAGTATTGTAAAAAGCTTAAGTTTTCATACAGCTATCATATTTTTTTGTTTCCATTATTTATAGCTACTCAAACTGTTGATCATTTCTGTTCATTTATGTTTTGTGGTATTAGACAGACGTATTGCCACGAAGCAGTCATCAAACGTTTCTCTTAAGTGATATATACAGTGAAAGTAAGCTGCTAATATCCTGAGTGCTACCGATGATAAAATAAATCGACCACAATCTTCCATATCCTATATCCTTTCTAACTTCCCCTACAAGTAAGAACTTAATAAATCTTCCAAACATTTTCACAAGTGCAATCTGTGTTGCCAGGATCCTTGGCATTGAAACAGAAGTCACAAAGTCTTAAAACTGTAATTGATTATTTAATTAATGTTACCAGGAACCCAAATAGACTAGCGTATATACTTTTTAAAACACATCGATTTAAACGAAAAGAATCGTATGTCATTTTCAAAGGAAAACTGAAGGATTGAATGTGATGATTCAGGCTAATTATGCACTAAAAGTTAAAATTGCATTACTTTATGGTAGCGAAACTTGGATAATGACCAAAAAATTGCAAAGTAGATTACAAAGCACTGAAATGAACTTCTTTAGAAGAACAAAAGGCTGTACAAGATTGGCTCGAATAAGGAATGAAGATATAAGAACAGAGTTAAATATATATCCATTGGATGAGAAAATCAGAGAATATAGAGAGAAATGGTTTACACATGTGGAAAGAATGAATGCAACAAGATTACCAAGAGCAGCATTCAACTACAAGCCAAGAGGTTCAAGGAATGTAGGAAGGCCAGTGGAAAGATGGACAGAACAACTGTGAGGCGGAACAGGCCCGTGAAGTGAAGAAGAAAAAGAAGAATTTATTAGTATTATGTATTATGAGAAGTTAGTATTATGAGAAGTTAGACGTATGACTGTCTTTTGTTTTGGTTTCACACACAAACAATTGAATAATATCTGCATTGCAATCTTTTTTTTTTTTTTTTCAAATTCTCCAGGTTTGTCTTTCGACATTCCTGGTTTCTCTCCTGGCATGGCGTACTTATAACCCACTTCTGAGGTTGGGGCGCCTGGAAGGCGGGATTACGTTGCCCGATGGTATGATGGGTGATGATGATGATAGTGGTGCGCCAGGAGAGTCCCTAATCCTAAGCTTAACCTAAGATGAATATGAATGATGATGACTGCGATGGCATATGATTTCGGGGACCGTTTGCGCCTTAAAGTTTTCCTGACATTTGTCTTACTGGTGAGGAAAAACCCCGATAGAAACCTCACCCAGAAAAACTGTCCCGACCGGGGATCGAACCCGGGCCCGCTGCGTGACAAGGCAGCACGCTACCCCGAGACCACAGCGGTTCTTAACTTTTATTACATATAAATCTTAGCCCTATTGAGGATACTAATAATACAGGGTGTCCCATTCAAACCTCCCACATTTTAATTAATCATAACTAACAAAATATGTGGAATTATGAAATGAGACCGGTATTAAACGAAACAGAAACTCAAAGAATTTTCATTGCAACACATTGCCACACACTAAAACACCTTTATATGTGCACCATTAGTAGCACGAACAATATCAAGTCTGTATTCGATTTCGTGCCACGTTCTGTCCGACATGTACATTGGTACTGTTGCAATTGTGTCAAGGATACGGGTTCATAAACCATGAAGATATTGTACTGGAGTCGCAAACACACGGTATTTTACATACCCCCAGATACTGGAATCAAGAGTCAAAGTACGAAACATCTAAAATATGACGTGTAGACAGAGAAATTCTCTGTGATATTGGAGAAGGAGTTAAAAAATAGTGGTAAAATGAAAAAAAAAAAAAAAAAAAGTGATTGTATCGTTCACATAAAAAAAATATTAATCTGATGCACATGTTGAAAATATGCTGCTATTTTTATGACATTCCATTACTAATATTCCTAGGATTTGGACCAATTCAAGAACAACAGTTACAAATAGGAATGAGCTGCACAAAGAAGTTAAACATAGGCTCAATTCTGGAAATGCGTGCTATTATCCATTGCAGGGACTCTTGTCTTCCCAACTCCTCTCAAAAAACGATAAACTGAAAATATATAAAACAGTTATTCTTCCAGTTATTATTGTTATTATTATTAATAATATTATTATTACTATTATTATTATTATTATTATTATTATATAAAACTTTCCTCATTAGAGGACATAAGGACAATTAATTTTCGAAATTGATGAAATACATTTTGTAAACACATTAAAAATTTTCAAATTGTAATTTTAGTATATCGATGCGAAATATGGACTCTTAATTTAAGGAGGGAAGGAGGATTACCAGTATTTGAGAATAAAGTTCTTAGGAACACTTTTTGGACCAAAAAGAGACGAAAAGACGGGTGAATGGAGAAAATTACATATTAGCGAGCTACATGATATGTATAAGAAGTCAGATATAATAAGAACAGTTAAGTCTCTTAGGCTCCGATGGGCAGGACATGTGGCACATATGGGGGATGAATGAGGTGCATGGAATCGTCTTGTAAGGAAACCAGAGGGAAAACGCCCAGTTGGTAGGCCAAGACTGAGGTTGTAGAATAACATTATCCACGATTTTAGGGAAGTATATTATACAGGGGATGATTGTAAAACATTACCTCAGGAGAGGGATGTATGGAGAGCTTATGTCCGCGTGTCCATGAACCTACGGGTTCGATAGAGCCAGTGAGTTAGTTAGTTATTCTATTGAGAATAAGGGAAGAAAAACATTTAAATATTTTACGTAATGCATTCATACAAAATTTTTTTAGAATTTTTTTTTAGAGTTGGAATTTGGACTGGAATAATAAAGGGCAAGCTACATTTTTTCACTGTGATCTCTAATCCCGACCCTGCCTCTGTCTTCACCCTTAACCTTTTTTATGAGAGAAGAAAGGAAAAAAAATCTGGCACATACCCAAAGTTGTTTAAATTGCTAATTTTGTGCTATTTGTTCTCAGGATGGGGGCTAAGTGATCTGTAATGACCCCCTGAACAAGGGAAGGAAGTGGTATTTGGAAACCTAGCTTTACTTAAAGAATAAAATAAACTGTTGGACATTTTGAATCATTCCAGGAACTTGTTGTTCAACAAAGCTCAACCATCATTGAAAGGTCAGCTTCAATAATTGAGAGAGGGTGTGTTTTGGAATATTGCCAATCCCAAAGGATTAAAATGTTTCAAGAGACTGGACAATGACGTCACGGCCTGGAGAGCTATATACAAAATACTTTAATTATTTAAATATTTTATAATAATAAATAAGCAGTTAACCTATGTTTGGTTTATATTATTATTTTAGATAGATCATCGGTTGATTAATGTCAATAGCCAATTTTGTCGGTCCATCCATCAGGAAGTTTTAGGTCTTCCTCTGCCTCGTCTTCCCTCAGGTTTCCATTCCTCTTCCATTCGCTGGACATGTCCGTACCATCTTAATTGCTGAGTATATATATATATATATATATTATATATATATATATATTGTTGTATTGTAAGCCTATGTTTTTCCCTTTACAGAGATTTAGGCGCTCTCCCCCTACAGGGAATAATTTGAACCATACTATTTTAGTTACACTTGTTTTCGTATAGATGCCATTTTGAGTGGTACGTGGTCTGCGTTCCGCCTCATACAGACATCTAGGAAACCAAGGTAGTACTAGGACGGGAAAATTCGGTAAATTTTGCTTAGAGGCCTTTTCATTCTGGTTTAAGGATTTTTTACGAGCCTGAAAATCTTCAGTCTCGGGACCCACGGCTTAAAGTCCCTCTCGGAGGACTTGCTCCTTGGTTTTTTCCGTCCTAAAAAATCCATCGACCCCGGCCGGGTTTGAACCCACGACCCTCGGGACCAGAGGCAAGGAACATAACCACTAGTCCACCAATATATATATATATATATATATATATATATATATATATATATGTTTTGTAAATGCCCGAGGTTGTCTTTCGACATTCCTGGTGTTCTCTCCTGGCATGGCATACTTGTAACCCACTTCTGAGGTTGGGGCGTCTTAAAGGCGGGGTTACGTTGTCCCGATGATATGATGGATGATGATGATGATGATAATGGTGCGCCAGGAGAGTCCCTAATCCTAAGCTTAATCTAAGATGAATATGAATGATGATGATTGCGATGACCATATGATTTCGGGGACCGTTTGGACCTTATTGTCTTCCTGACATTTGTCTTACAAGTGAGGATAAACCCCGATACAAACCTCACCCAGAAAAACTGTCCCGACCGGGGATCGGACCCGGGCCCGCTGCGTGACAAGGCAGCACACTACCTCGAGACCACAGCGGTGGACTTTTAATATAATCTAAAATATTGTCTTATCTTCATTTTCTCCCTTATAACTGAGTTCCTTATTTTTTCTCTTCTTGAAATTCTTGCTGCCCTTCGTATAAAAACCATTTCCGTTGTCAAAAGATACTTATTTGTTTTTATGTTAATGGCCAAATTTCTGCTCCATAAGTAATACTTTTAACAATTGTATCATATATATATATTAATTTTATTTTTGTTACTTATATTTTTATGGTACAATATTCCATTGACTATATAACTCATGCACCAAATGGGAGTCAATGACCAATCACGTTTCAATGATTTCTGTTTTACAACCAATCAGAGTCGTGTTTCACCAAATATTTATCAGTGTTATAATTACCATATTAAAGAAAGCTCCTCCTTACAATATTGCGTTCCTTTGGCAATAAATAGTATGATCTGGTTGCAGTGATAAACAAATGAAGCAGTAGAAGCGTACCTATCGTTTCTCATTTGTTTTCCAACATCGCCGTTTACATTAAATATATAAATATTTTAAAATAACTATAGTTAAATAATGATTTGTGAGTAAACAGCTTAATTTTATTCGTTAAATAGTCCTAACAAATGCCACTCTTGATTTCCAAATTCTCTAGATAAATTCACTCCTCATTTCGTGAGTCGTGAATTTATCGATAATTTGGAAATCACTCGTGGCATTACTTATGAAAATTGGCGTTATGAAGAGGAAATAAGAAATAGAAATAATAAAGGAAAATTTGCAATTACTTGTCTCAATGGAATATTGTTTTACAATAATTAGGCTAATTATTTTCTTCTGTTTGGTATTGACCTATTATATATTGTTTTTGTTTTATATAATTCTCCTTTACATTGATTTTTTGATTATGAGAATGTATTTTATATCTTGAAACTTTGTCATAAAAATTGTTTTGTTTTACATTTTTACCCGAAGTCACACATAGAAATACATTATCTTATAATGGAAATGGACAACTAATGACAAATGAGGTAAATTTTGATGAAGTGGCTAAATTCTAATACCTAGAAACAATAATCACAAATAGGAATGAAATGCACATAGAAATTAATTCTGGAAATGCATGCTATTATGCATTGCAGGGACTCTTGACGTCCCAACTCCTTTCAAAAACGAAAACTGAAAATGTATAAAACTATTATATGGATGCAAAACATGGACTCCTACTTTAAGGGAGGAAAAGAGATTACGAGTATTTGAGAATAAAGTTCTTAACAAAATTTTTGGATCAAAGAGAGATGAACAGGCAGGTGAATGGAGAAGACTTCATAACAATGAACTACATGGTCTTTATAGGAAACCCCAGATATAATAAGAAACGTTAAGTCTCGTAGACTGCGATGAGCAGGACATGTGGCACGAGTGGGGAATGAAAGAGGTGCATTGAAGCTTCTTGTAGGAAAACGAGAGGGAAAACACCCAGTTGGTAGACCAAGAATGAAATGGGAGAATACGATTAACTATGATTTGAGGGAAGTAGATTATACAGGGAATGATTTGAAAACATTAGCTCAGGATAGGCATGTACGGAGAGCTTATGTCCGCGAAGCCATGAACCTACGGGTTCGATAGTGCCAGTGAGGTAGTTAGTTAGTATTTAATGTTCTTCTTCCTTGCATGCTAATTATCTCCTTGAGTCGGTTGTTGACCGCATGTCTTTCGTGACATCTTTGAGCAAGTAAGGTAAACAAATAACCTTGGTCTTGTGGCTCCTGTCAAGGGAGAGACTATGGCTGAACAATGGGCTATGAAATTATATATAACAATTTTTATAGTAATCTATTATATATTGCTTTATTTTATTCTCATTATCATTAATGATTCGTGTATTAGTGAGAACTTTATATTCCGAAATGTTCTTAAATTAGTTTTATTTTATTACTGGTTCAGTGACGCAAGCGGTTAGACGCTCGCCTCTCACACCTGGAGTCTCGAGATCGAGTGTCGGTCACTGCATGTGGATTTCGTAATGGACGAAACGGAGATTGGGCAGGTTTTTCTCGGGATGTCTCCCGTTTTCCCCTACCACAAATTTCATTCCAACATTTCTCCATACTCATCTCATCCATTTCGTTTAATTTCGTTCATTCGTCCCTGTGACGTCAGGAATGGTCGACTGGCACCCTTGAACGTTTACAGACCTCCATAAATATAGGGGCTTCAACTCATCTCATACCTCGACCCGAATCTGAGTTGGACACGAGTTGAGGATAGTTTTTCTTTATTTTTACTTTATTCCCTAATGTTTTTATTACTTTCTTCATTTTGGTATTAATTATATATAAGGGATGTTCATATATTTCGCATTAGCTCTCGTATATTTGAATGTCGAAGTGAATTTCATGTTTTATCTTCAGCACGTATTACGCATGAATGAACAGCGCATACCAAGAAGAATGTATAATTATAAACCAAAAGGGAGAAGAACGTTGGGAAGACCATTGAAGAGATGGAAGGACCAATTCGACCTATAATGAGATCGGAACAGGCCATTGGGCTTAATCCTTGTTGTTGATGATGATGATGATGATGAAAATTTCTCCTAACTTTATTTTGTTGCATATTATTTCCTAATATATTTAATTACGAGGACAATGAATTTAATGCAGTAAAAGTTAAGATTGTAATAAAATATAATTAGAAGTAAGACTTCTGACTGTCTTTTGTCTTGGTTTCATATACAAACAGTTGGATAACATAATGAGAAGTTAGACTTCTGACTGTCTTTTTTCTTGGTTATACATACAAACATTTGAATAATATAATGAGAAGTTAGACTTCTGACTGCCTTTTTTCTTGGTTATACATACAAACAGATTAATAATATAATGAGAATTTAGACTTCTGACTGTCTTTTTTCTTGGTTATACATACAAACATTTGAATAACATAATGAGAAGTTAGACTTCTGACTGTCTTTTTTCTTGGTTATACATACAAACAGTTGGATAACATAATGAGAAGTTAGACTTCTGACTGTCTTTTTTCTTGGTTATACATACAAACATTTGAATAATATAATGAGAAGTTAGACTTCTGACTGTCTTTTTTCTTGGTTATACATACAAACAGTTGAATAATATAATGAGAAGTTAGACTTCTGACTGTCGTTTTTCTTGGTTATACATACAAACATTTTTGAATAATATAATGAGAAGTTAGACTTCTGACTGTCTTTTTCTTTGTGTATACATACAAACATTTGAATAATATAATGAGAAGTTAGACTTCTGACTGTCTTTTTTCTTGGTTATACATACAAACATTTGAATAATATAATGAGAAGTTAGACTTCTGACTGTCTTTTTCCTTGGTTATACATACAAACATTTGAATAATATAATGAGAAGTTAGACTTCTGACTGTCTTTTTTCTTGGTTATACATACAAACATTTGAATAATATAATGAGAAGTTAGACTTCTGACTGTCTTTTTTCTTGGTTATACATACAAACATTTGAATAATATAATGAGAAGTTAGACTTCTGACTGTCTTTTTTCTTGGTTATACATACAAACATTTGAATAATATAATGAGAAGTTAGACTTCTGACTGTCTTTTTTCTTGGTTATACATACAAACAGTTGAATAATATAATGATAAGTTAGACTTCTGACTGTCTTTTTTCTTGGTTATACATACAAACAGTTGAATAATATAATGAGAAGTTAGACTTCTGGCTGTCTTTTTTCTTGGTTATACATACAAACATTTGAATAATATAATGAGAAGTTAGACTTCTGACTGTCTTTTTTCTTGGTTATACATACAAACAGTTGAATAATATAATGAGAATTTAGACTTCTGACTGTCTTTTTTCTTGGTTATACATACAAACATTTGAATAATATAATGAGAAGTTAGACTTCTGACTGTCTTTTTTCTTGGTTATACATACAAACAGTTGAATAATATAATGAGAAGTTAGACTTCTGACTGTCTTTTTTCTTGGTTATACATACAAACAGTTGAATAATATAATGAGAAGTTAGACATCTGACTGTCTTTTTTCTTGGTTATACATATAAACAGTTGAATAATATAATGAGAAGTTAGACTTCTGACTGTCTTTTTTCTTGGTTATACATACAAACAGTTGAATAATATAATGAGAAGTTAGACTTCTGACTGTCTTTTTTTCTTGTTATACATACAAACATTTGAATAATATAATGAGAAGTTAGACTTCTGACTGTCTTTTTTCTTGGTTATACATACAAACATTTGAATAATATAATGAGAAGTTAGACTTCTGACTGTCTTTTTTTCTTGGTTATACATACAAACAGTTGAATAATATAATGAGAAGTTAGACTTCTGACTGTCTTTTTTCTTGGTTATACATACAAACAGTGGAATAATATAATGAGAAGTTAGACTTCTGACTGTCTTTTATCTTGGTTATACATACAAACATTTGAATAATATAATGAGAAGTTAGACTTCTGACTGTCTTTTTTCTTGGTTATACGTACAAACAGTTGAATAATACAATGAGAAGTTAGACTTCTAACTATATTTTGTCTTGCTTTTACAAAGAAACAATTGAATAGGCCTAATATATACTGTGTTGCAATCTTAACTTTTACTGCATTAAAATCCTCCTCATCATCATCATCATCCAGGGATTAAGCCTGTTGGCTCGTTCCGGTTTCATGAAAGCTAGAATTGTTAAAACTGTTCAGACCATCTTCTGTGTGGGCGACCAACATTTCGCCTTCCGTGCGGTTTATAATTTAGCAATAATTATGGAAATCTTCCTTCTGGCATTATATCAAAATGTTCTTTCCAGTCGTTCATATATTTATTTATTCGGTCTGTAATATTTAGTTCCTTTCTTATATCTTCATTTCTTTTCTTATCCAGCAGAGTATATCCTGCTATATTTCTTAAAAATCGCATCTCAGCTGCTTCCAATCTTTGTTCTTGTCTTTCAGTGATCGCCCAACATTCTGATCCATGCATCACTACAGGAACAGCCATTACTTTATAAAATTTAATTTTTGTTTATTTTCTTGTGTTTTAAGGGTTATTTTAATAGTGCCACACATTAGATTAAAAGTATTTATTTTGTCATTAATATCTTCAATTTTAACATGTGATAAATTAAAACCTAGATATTTAAAACTGTTCACCTGCTCTAAAATTATATTATCAATTACTATTTTTGCTCTTAAGGTATCATGTCCTTTAAATGCTAAAATTTTCGTTTTATTCTTTGAAATTTTTAAGTTGCAATTGGCACTTATTTTTTTCCAAATTAAAATAGCTCTTTGTACATCATCCTCTGAACTGGAATCCTTGACATATTAATTATCTATTTAATTCTGGTATTAATCTGTTCTATATTCTTTGGTTTATTTTGTTTTCCCTTGTATTATTTTTAGTGCCAGAATTTATTTTATAATTTGAACCTGACTCCTAATCTAAAATTCATACATTTTGTTCTTCCTCTCCCTTTAATTAATATCCTTTTGTTCCATGTAAACCTGGTGGTTGAAACCGTTGTAAAATATTAAGTTACTCTACACCCCTGATTTGTAACAAAATATAAATCTCTGACATCTTTGTTCTTACACAAAAGAGAGAAAAAAAGCAATAAATTAGCATCCTCTGCAGGATTACAGCGTTCTGAATAAATGTCAGAGGGTCATCAGGCCGCTGAAACGTCAGGCAACCGAGTGATTGATATCCTCTAGGTGAGCTTTAATTGAATTTCAAGCAACAGAACTGCTTTACAAAGCAAAATACAACTAAATCTTAAACTTGCAAAACTTGTTTAGTAATCACATAGATCCATCTCCTAAAATCATCATCGCCATCTTGTCAAATATTAACTCATTTTCTTCATTTTAAATACTGGATTTATGTGGTCTGATTTACGAAGGTTGCATATGTTGGAATTCGCTCCCCTCGTATATCAAGGACTGCCCGACTCAAAAAACAGTTTAAAAAGAAACTCACTTCATATTTCCTTAGACAATGTAATATATAACCGTGTTCCATGTATACTTTTATTATTCCTTTATATTTTAACCTTCCTTTACCAAACCATTTACTTAATTTAATTATAGCTTATTATTATTATTATTATTATTATTATTATTATTATTATTATTATTATTATTATTATTATTATATTTATCAATTGGTGAACCAGAACAAAATTTAATTATGGAGACTGGAGAAACAATAAAATCTTGTAGTGAGATCACATATTTAGGAATTAAAATAAATAAAAATGGGAGTTATGAAGAGGAAATAAGAAATATAAATAATAAAGGAAAATTTGAAATTGCTTGCCTCAATGGAATATTGTGGGATAAAAATATAAGTAATATATATATCATACAATTGTTAAAAGCATAATTACTTATGGAGCAGAACTTTGGCCATTAACAACAAAAACAAATATTTACCTTTTGGCAACGGAAATGGATTTTATACGAAGGACAGCAAGAATTTCAAGAAGAGAAACAATTCGAAACTCAGTTATAAGGGGGAGAATGAAGATTGAAGACACTATTTTAGATTATATTAAAACTCAGCAATTAAGATGGTACGGACATGTCCAGCGAATGGAAGAGGATCGACTACCAAAATCTGTTTTGGAATGGAAACCTGAGGGAAGACGAGGCAGAGGAAGACCTAAAACCTCCTGGAGTCAGGGAATATGTCTATATATGAAGGAGAAACATCTACAACTAGGAGATTGGATGGACCGACAAAATTGGCTGTTAGGAATCGGACGATGCCAAAGACATTAATCAACCGATGATCTATCTATCTATCTATTATTATTATTATTATTATTATTATTATTATTATTATTATTATTATTATTATTATTATTATTATTATTTTTCTTTCTTACCCTTGTCAGCTTTATATTGTGTAGTCTATATCTATTATGTATCATTAGTCATAATTCTTATTGTATGTATAATTTAACCTGGTGAAGTGGAAGAGAAGACCTTACGGTCTTAACTCCGTCAGGTAAAATAAATAAATTAAAAAAAGCATATAAAAATATTATGTCCTACATATATCCATTTTATTTATTTTATCCATAAAATTTATTATATAACTATATGTTTATATATATATATATATTCCTAATAATAGATAAATAATTATATAATAAAGATATATTTAAATTCCTTAAATAAATTTATGAATGCTCTTCTTACGATCATTGTTAGGAGTTAATAGACTGGATCACCAAAGGAACACTATTATCAGAGGAAAACTTGGAGTAACATGTTTAAATGAAGATATACAAAGATACCAACAAGAATGGAAAAATCATCTGAGAAGAATGACAAGAAATAGACTTCCAAAATTGGCATTCCAATATACCCCAACTGGACATAGGGACCAAGGAAGACCAAAACATCGGTGGAAAGATCAAGACCATCTTCACTAGGTTTACCGTATAGGCCACATGGCCTAAAACGAATTTGTTCATGATGAAGATGAAATAAATTTATAATTGAAGGTCAATATATTTACATGAAAATGTCGATTAATGTTTAAGTCTCCATGCATGTATTCATCTCTATAAAGAATAACTAGAGAATACGAGGGCGGATCGGAAAGTAACGGACAATAATTTTTTTCTGCCTTGGTATTGCAGCTAGAATGTTGAAATTTCACAGAGATATAGTTTGAAGTTTTCACTACAGATGGTAATTTTGTCTCAGGTGCACCTCTTGCGAACGAAGCTTGAACTATGCAACAAAGATGGCGCGCATGCTACAGTTGTCCACAGGGCGGATCGGAAAGTAACGCACAATAATTTTTTTTTAAAAAGTTTAATAGTAAAAAAAAGAAAAAAATCACAAATGAACTTACATCTTTTACCTACTTTTCGACATAGTCACCAACTTTCTCAACACATTTTTCCCATCGTGTTACCAGTTTCAATATGCCCTGTTCGTAGAAGTCCGTTTGGTTGGAGTGTAGTAGCCATCTGCGCACTGCTGATTTCACTTCCACATCTGTCTCAAAGCGTTTGCAGGCCAGGAATCACTAAGGCGAATCACGTGGCGAATCACTAAGGTTCACGCGTCCCTCTTGGAAGAATGTGCACCACCTGGAGACATTGCTACGGTCCATACAATCATCCCCATACACGCCACGCATGTCCCTGTGAATTTCACTGGGTTTATGCCCTTTCGCCCACAAAAATCGAACAACACTTCTCTGTTCCTCACAGGTGGACGACTGTAGCATGCGCGCCATCTTTGTTGCATAGTTCAAGCTTCTCTCGCAAGAGGTGCACCTGAGACAAAACTACCATCTGTAGTGAAAACTTCAAGCTATATATCTGTGAAATTTCAACATTCTAGCTGCAATACCAAGGCAGAAAAAAATTATTGTGCGTTACTTTCCGATCCGCCCTCGTAAATAAAAAAACAGCTGTTCCCAACGTTAATGGGACTAACAAGTTTCCAAATTCCCCAATTAAAATTGGTAAACATCAACCAACTGTTATATTTAATAATCTAATTTCCCCTAGAAGATTAATGGTATTTCCCCCGCCCCGATCAGCCTAATAATCATCATCATCATCATAGTACATTCACGAATTTAGGCCATTTGTTGACCTGTTTCGGCCTCAAGAGAAACACCATCCAGAAGTCTTTTGAGTGGACGTCCTGGTCTTCTTCTTCCTGCAGGTTGATATCTTAACATTAGTTTGGGTATTCTGTGATCTTCCATTCGATGAACATGTTGCATCCATCTTGACTTATAACCAGAAATTTTGTTTTCTAAAGATTCCATGTGTAATTCTTCTAAGATGTCTTCATTATTTTTGTGATCTAGTAGTGTGTATCCTGCAGTCCTCCGAAGATATCTCATTTCAGCAGATCTAAGTCTCTGTATATCCTTCTGTTTCAACGTCGATACTTCGCTACCATACAAAAGAGTTGGAAGAGCCAGTGTTTTATACACTTTCAGTCTTGAATGCTTTTGGACTAACTGTGGCTTGAAGATAGAATTTATTAACCCTAAAATTCTTAAAAATTTAGATATTTTTGCATTTACATCCTTTTCTTCTTCATATGAGATATTGCATCCTAGATATGTAAAATTATTCACCTGCTCCAAAATTTTATTGTCCAGTACAATTTTACTTCTGACAGGATCTACACCTTGAAATGCCATAATTTTTGTTTTTTCTGTGCCTAATAATCTACAACTTAAATTCTGGGTTGATTTTTTTCTCCATAGATCTTCATAACAAACCACTAGCTACGTAGAATAGGAAAGTGCCAGAGACTAAGAATGATGCTTGAGTAGCTTTGGGTCGTCTGAATGATCCAGTAATGAAACAAGTGTTGGAAACAATTTGGAAGTGTTAATTATAGTTGTGATTAGATTAGACTTGTCTTTGTGGCGCCATATTGCGGTATGTGCGTCGAACTGACTGACGTTAATTACAGACGCATGTCGCTACACACAGACACTGACAATATAAACCTGCTCTCGCAGTTTAAATCAAAAGTTTCATAAGACACATCAATATGCAATATACATTTTATTATTGTAGCCAACACACACATTATATTTTATATCTAGTAGTAGTAGGACTTTATTAGACAAAAGTAAGATATTTGCAATATTATTTACAAATATGGGTCGCACGGGCAGTAAGCCGTACGTGCTGTTGACAGTCCGTTACAATAAAGTAATAATTGGTACTAGTGTAAAGAAAAATAAACAACAAAAACAGCAATAACATTACAATTACATAAAGAAAACACAATAATAATATTACAATTAAATAATAACACAATAGCATTATACACTAGAAAAACATTAACATTACAATTACATAAAGAAAACACATTAACATTACAATTAAATAATAACACAATAGCATTATACACTAATTAATTTATATATAATTGTTAATAATTAATGGTATTGCATTTTGATAACATATATTTATTCATGAATGAGTGTTGTCCTTATTTTTCGCGTTTTGTCCAGACATTTACCGAGGTTTATCCAATTTTCTGGATTTACCAATAACTCGTAGCATGCCAATCTTTCCCGATTTGAATTTAGAAATCTGTCCGGTAATAACTGACGTCTCCAATATTCTAAATCATTACATTTTCCTAATATATGTATCTTATATTAAAATATCCGTCATGAAGGATCTGCTTAAAATAAGCTACTTTCTCAGCAAGTTGAATTTGTGGTTCCTTATTTCCGCCTTACGGAATATAGAGGGTGTATCTAAATTAGATCGACAAACTTTGGGAGCAGGTAGTTAACCTTCTTTGAAGCATATTATGTTAAGGGTCGAATGATTGAACGCATTAGACAGTAAAAGGCGTTCTCTGCTGAGAAAATTTTATCCAAATACATTTTGCTTACTCAGAAATCTATTAATGCGATAAACCTCACGAGGTACCTTAAGATCATAGATCAAGATAGAAACTTTTCGTGAAAATCCCGAAGGGAACCGATGCTAACCGATGTAGTTAGAAACCTTTGTACCTTTATCCAAGATGTCGGACCTTGAAGACTTCGATCATGTTTTCGGTATACGCGGAGAAGAGGAATTTGATAGAATCTACCAAAGATTTCAACTGGAAGAACAGGAGAATCGGCGTCATATTGCACGACGCAGACGTCGTTGTATACGGTATTATTTGCGGGACGCAAGCGTAAATGCGTTCCTCTATAGCAGACGAAAATAACGGAAGTGGTTTTATCGCTGAGAATTCTGGGCAATTCGTTGCCAATATTACGAAAACGTCAACTTTCATGCATGACCGGTAAGTCGGCCGTTAATTCGATCTCAGCAATTGCTCACGGTGAGTCAGCTCACCAGTGATTAGAAGTAATTTGAGTAGAGACTAATGTATTTGCATACGACCATAAGAAACCTATAGGATGTGACATTTCCTTTCAGTGCAAGAGGGATCTTAGACGAAGGGATGGAAGGAAGTAAGTACGTGCAAATAACAAGTCATTCTGCATATTTAACTTTCACAGGGGAAGATCACTATGAGGTTTAATTTAAGAATTAAATTAATGTTTTTATTACCTCACTCTCATATCATTTTTCTTCTATAATGCACTTTCGGAGCTTATCTCCATTTTCAGTAGCCTCTGGTCGACCGGTGTTATGTCGTTTCTTGGCGGTTTTCTTCTTACTTCTATCGATGAACCTCTGGATCAGGTCAAAATTTGCGGGGGTTTCGAAATTCATGAGTTTATCTTTCTTGTTTTTTTTTTTGATGTGGATTTTTTCCCAGGCTGGGAGTTTTTTTTTGTTTATCTGTGGGTTTCATTAGGCTAGCTTCTGTATCGATTAAATGTTTTTCAGACCAAGCATGGGCTGCTACAGCTGACTTGTCCACTTCACCATTTTTTTTACATTTCTAAGGTGTTGCTTCAATCTGGTTTTTAAAATTTCTTTTTGTTTTTCCTATATAGATTTTGTCGCAATCCTTACATTTGATTTGATATATTCCCGGTTTATATTTTTCTCCAATTTTTTTTATTTTTGTTGGTTTTAATTATCTTGTTTAAACAACCTCAGAAGTGCGTTACGATACGCCAATGCTAGGAGAGAGTACTTGATATGTCGAATAACGAACAGGTGGCATTGAATAAAATAAGATTAAGATCGATAATACAACAATCTTGATGATAATTAAAATTAAATATAAAGCTAATAATAAAAGGTGTACAAGCAAAATCAATTAAATTGTTTGGTAGACTGTCCCTATCTAATGTACAGAAAAAGTAATTTTTATTTATTTTTTCGGAAAAGAACAAACATATATATATATATATATATATATATAATTATATATATATATATTCTCACAGGTAATTAATCATATCTCATAGACTGCGATGGGCAGGGCATGTGGCACGAATGGGGAATTAAAGAAGTGGCTAGAAACTTCTTGTGAGAAAACCAGAGGGAAATCGCCCAGTTGGTAGACCAAAAATGAGGTGGAAGGATAACATTAACCATGATTTGAGGGAAGTAGATTGTACAGAGGATGATTAGCAGCTCAGGATACGGATGTATGTAGAGCTTATGTCCACGCGGCATTGAACCTACGGGTTCTATATAGCCAGTGGGTTCGTTAATTAAATAACGATACTTACAATTAAAAAAAACTAAAGTTGTTAATAAAATGTATACAAGGTAGATAAATTGAAGGGCTTTAGGGCAGTAACATGATAAGCCACATTCTGTTAAGAAATGTCATTTATTATAATCATAGCAAATAAATATACTGAAATGTCTATACATAATTTGTAACTGCGCCAGTGGAAAACATATAGGTACACAATGTATTGACAAAAATACTGTCCAATTAATATTTATAATTTTTTGAAACATTAAAATCCTTATATCCCAGGAACAACAGAATGTGGCTTATCATGTTATTGCCCTAAGTCCTTCAATTAAATTGTTTTGTAGACTGTACCTATCTAATGCATATAAAAAAACAAAGAAAAAAGACATTTTTAAATTTTTAGAGAGGGATAAAACAAATATATATATATATATATATATATAGGTATTTCTCTCAGACTATTTAACTCATGCCCCAAATGGCAGTCAATGACCAATCACATTTCATCGGATTTTGATTTACAACCAATCATAGTTGTTTTTCACCTCGATTTTATCACTTTCAGTTTATTGCTTTAATTTTATCCAGTGGCTCCCAGATTTTATATATAGTGCACGAATTTAACCAGATTCTGCTTGCGAGATATAATAGAAAAACATTCCTAGGAATTGATTATACCACAAAAAAAACAAACCACTGTTTGCACTTTCTTAAACGTATTATTTCCCAGGTATTAACGTTGCAGAAAAATATAATTGACATATTTACATGATAGGACATCAGAAATTAATTAATAACTTGTAATGATGTGTTTAATTTTTTCTCCACTAGGGTGCATTCTTACAATATTACGATTCTATTTGGCAATAAATATGATCTGGTTACAGTGATGAACAAATTAAACATAACGTTTCTCAATTGTGTTCAAACATCGCCGTTTACATTAAATATATAAATATTTTAAAATAACTATATTTAAATAATGATTTGTGAGTAAACAGCTTAATTTTATTCGTTAAATAGTCCTAACAAATGCCATTCTTGATTTCCAAATTCTCTAGATAAATTCACTCCTCACTTCGTGAGTCCTGAATTTATCGATAATTTGGAAATCACTCGTGGCATTACTTATGATAATTATACATATTCTGCAACAATAAATTGTGTGTTTTTCCGTTTTTTTAATTCGAATTTATGTTGGTGGCATGGTGGCATAGAATGCCCGTTACGTGTGTGCGATGATCTGAAAGGAGTAAGAATTAATTTCTACAGGAAAGTAGAAGAAGTTATATACAGAAAACTGTACAACTTCTGATAAAATGTTGGTGTATTTGTGCCCAAGAAAGTCTTGATAGCGATAAAATTGGCCACATTAATGTGTTAACTGAAAGGATATAAAAAGTAGTCCGTGATCAAATGTTACTTTCAATTGCAACAGTTGTTATAGCGCATGTCTCGTTTCTAACGATCTGTACTTCTCGGCACCAGAGCCACCGAGCGGTTGACAACTGAAGCAGAAGGAGCCCTGCCCAACTTCATTAACAAGGATAAAATCTTTTCAAAGTCCCTCACTACTCTTTAAGTTTCTTTTTATAAAGAATTGGATCGAACCTTGTTGCTTCAAATTGTGAGTTTTAAGGATGTGACATTTCTGGTACGATGGTTACGAATCACCATGTAAAATGTATATTTTAATGGGATGTACATTTCAAATTGGAACGTTTTAGAGATTCGAATATTTTTCTAACGAGGGAACTGTCAACCGTTGCATGCCGAACTACCTTGAAATTTCTCCTAGAGAAGCGTTTTTGGATACTTTTGAAGTCCACAATGGGTTGAAGCAAGTAGATGCACTATCTCCTCTACTATTTAATTTTGTACTAGAGCATGCCATTAAGTCTTTAGAGGATGAAGAAGGCCTACAACTCAATTGTATTAATAAGCTGTTAGTTTATGCTGATGATGTAGTACTACTGGCCAACAGCGAGGCGATTCTAAAGGCCAACACGCACACACTACTGAGTAACACTAAGAAATTGGGACTGGAAGTAAATATCAATAAAACTAAATATATGGTCACACATAAAAATACATTATATAATGGAAATGGACAGCTAATGACAAATGAGGGAAATTTTGAGGAAGTGGCTGAATTCAAATACCTAGGAACAATAATTACAAACAGGAATGAGATGCACAAGGAAATTAAACATAGGCTCAATTCTGGAAATGCATGTTATTATGCATTACAGAGACTCTTGATTTCCCAGCTCCTTTCAAAAAACGTTAAACTGAAAATATATAAAACTATTATTCTACCAGTTATACTATATGTATGCGAAACATGAACGCTTACTTTAAGGGAGGAAAGGAGGTTACGAGTATTTGAGAGTAAAGATCTTAGGAAAATTTTTGGATCAAAGAGAGATGAACAGACAGGTGAATGGAGAAGACTGAATAACAGTGAATTGCATGGCCTTTATAGGAAGTTAGATATAATGAAACAGTAAAGTCTCGTACACTGCCATGGGCAGGACATGTGGCACGAATGGGCAATGAAAGACTTGCATGGAAGATTCTTGTAGGAAAACCAGAGGGAAAACGCCCAGTTGGTAGACCTAGAATGAGGTCGGAGAATAAGATTAACTATGATTTGAGGGAAGTAGATTATACAGGGGTCCCGCGCCGTAGCCGGGCGGTTAAGGTAGGAAGCCTTGGCGCAGAGCTATGGGACTTGCGCTGGTTCGAATCTCCATGGGGGAAGACATTTTCTCATAGTATTTTGGCCAGTATGGGACCGGTGCTCACCCAGCATCGTGAGGCAATTGGGTAGCTACAATAATTAGCGGCTCCAGGTTGAGGAACCAGCTATAACGGCTGGGGGACTCGACATGCTAACCACATGTCACCCCTACACTGGATGTTGATCATCTACCTCTGTGATTGACACATGTGGATGTGAAGGGCCAGCAGCCGGCTGGTAAAGGGCAACCGCTGAAAAGTGGAAAGACCCTCAATCGGAGATTATACAGGGAATGATTGGAAAACATTGGCTCAGGATAGGGATATATGGAGAGCTTATGTCCGCGCTGCCATGAACCTACGGGTTCGATAGTGCCAGTGAGTTAGAGTTAGAAGCGTTTAGATGTACCAAGCCCTGTCCAAAACGAAAAAGTCTGCCGTTTTTAGCTACAAGGCACTGAAATCGAAACCAAAATCCAGAAATGGCAAACTGCTGTTCTTAACAAATGGACTCCCTGCCTGACTTAGAGTGGAGGGAAGTGAAGCGGGTACAGCGCGAAGGGCAGATAGTGACGGCTATCCAATATATGAAAGGAGTTGGGACAACAAGAGTCTCTGCAATGCATAATAGCACGCATTTCCAGAATTGAGCCTATGTTTAATTTCTTTGTCCATCCCATTCCTATTTGTCATTATTGTTCCTAGGTATTTGAATTCAGCCACTTCCTCAAAATTTCCCTCATTTGTCATTAGCTGTCCATTTCCATTATTTAATGAATTTCTACGTGTGATCATATATTTAGTTTTATTGATATTTACTTCGAGTCCTAATTTCTTAGTGTTACTCAATAGTGTGTGCGTGTTGGCCTTTAGTATCTCCTCGATATCGGCCAATAGTACTACATCATCAGCATAAACTAACAGCTTATTAATACCATTGAGTTGTAGGCCTTCCTCATTCTCTAAAGATTTAATGTAATGCTCTAGTACAAAATTAAATAGTAGAGGAGATAGTACATCTCCTTGCTTCAACCCATTCTGGATTTCAAAAGTATCCGAAAACTGTTTGCCTACACGCACCCTACTCTTTGTGCCATTTAGGCACATTCTTATAAGTCTAACTTTTTAGGAATTCCGAACTCCAGCAGGATACTATATAACTTCTCCCTCTTAATTGAATCATATGCTTTTTTGAAGTCTACATATAGTTGATGTACAGTACCATTATATTCCCATTTCTTTTCTAAAATCTGTCTTATACTAAAAATCTGATCTGTTGTAGACCTGTTTCTTCTAAATACACATTGATGATCTCCTAGAATGTCATAAATATAGGGAGTAAGTCTGCTTATTAATATATTTGTTAGAATTTTGAATAATAATAATAATAATAATAATAATAATGATAATAATAATAATAATAATAATCTAAATCTTGATTAAATTATTGGATTGGCAATGAAAGCTCAAAATTTAAATTATAAATAAAAATAGGCTATATCTAGAACATGGTTATATAAGTAATGGCACGAGTGATTTCCAAATAATCGATAAATTCTGATTAGTTTTTTAGATGATGGGTGATCAGTAAGGCTCGAAAGTTCAGGAAAACTCCAATTTTCTTGTTAAGTTTAAGTATAGGGCCCAACTTAATATATATACATTTTGGGTAATTGCTGATCAGAAAATGGCGAGTTTTATTCGTCCTTTTTTTGTCCTTTTGCGACATTTTGTTGGATTTATTGGTAATTTTTAGCCTTTTTTTCCGGTCTCGGCGTCTTTTGTTTTGCAACTTCACCTTCTTTGACTACATTTACATAATTTGTATAATTCAAGAATCCGTAGCGTCTAGTCTCAATTCCAACTTCTTTTAAAAACACTATCTAGTTTAGTTTCCAAAGACTTTTCACGTTGGAAACATTTTTATTCCGCGAGAAAATATTGAACCGTCAAAAAATATCCGTTATATTTAAACCAGCCTACTGACTGCCTGATATCCATTGCGGGTTCGCTGAATTCATTCTGTGCGGGAAAAATAGTTCATTCTAAAACACAGAATTCCTTTTTCAAACTATGTTCAATTAAAAAAAAGTATGAAGGAAGAAGCATTTAGAGAAATCGATTTTTTTCGTAATGTAAATTGTTTCATTTCACTGGAATTTTGTTTAAACATTTGCATTACGTTAATAAAAAATGCAGTTGATACTAGAATATTATGATGAAAGGTTGGGAAGTGATATTTACAGATTCGAGAAAAATGTTTAAAAACCGAGCGAGAGCTAGGTTTTTAATTTCATAGATTCTGTAAAATGGCTCAAAGAGTAGGGTGCGTGTAGGCAAACAGTTTTCAGACACTTTTGAAATCCAGAATGGGTTGAAGCAAGGAGATGCACTATCTCCTCTACTATTTAATTTTTTACTAGAGCATGCCATTAAATCTTTAGAGAATGAGGAAGGCTTACAACTCAATGGTATTAATAAGCTGTTAGTTTATGCTGATGATGTAGTACTACTGGCCGATAGCGAGGAGATACTAAAGGCCAACACGCACACACTATTGAGTAACACTAAGAAATTAGGACTGGAAGTAAATATCAGTAAAACTAAATATATGGTCACACGTAGAAATTCAGTATATAATGGAAATGGACAGCTAATTACAAATGAGGGAAATTTTGAGGAAGTGGCTGAATTCAAATACCTAGGAACAATAATCACAAATAGGAATGAGATGCACAAAGAAATTAAACATAGGCTCAATTCTGGAAATGCGTGCTATTATGCATTGCAGAGACTCTTGATGTCCCAACTCCTTTCAAAAAACGTTAAGCTGAAAATATATAAAACTATTATTCTACCAGTTATATTATATGTGTGCGAAACATGGACTCTTACTTTAAGGGAGGAAAGGAGATTACGAGTATTGGAGAATAAAGTTCTTAGGAAAATTTTTGGACCAAAGAGAGATGAACAGACAGGTGAATGGAGAAGACTACATAACAATGAACTACATGGTCTTTATAGGAAGCCAGATATAATGAGAACAGTTAAGTCTCGTAGACTGCGATGGGCAGGACATGTTGCGCGTATGGGGAATGAAAGACGTGCATGGAAACTTCTTGTAGGAAAGCCAGAAGGAAAACGCCCAGTCGGTAGACCAAGAATGAGGTGGGAGAACAACATTAACTATGATTTGAGGGAAGTAGAATATACAGGGAATGATTGGAAAGTATTGGCTCAGGATAGGGATGTATGGAGAGCTTATGTCCGCGCGGCCATGAACCTACGGGTTCGATAGTGCCAGTGAGTAAGTAAGTATGTAAGATTCTGTAAAACACTTCACAGACGTGCGTTGTACATTATTTTTTGCGTGATGGTGTTTTCAAAATAATAAATAATAGTAAAATAATATCTTTGTTGGAAATATTTACGTTCATTACAAACAATTGAGTAACGTTAACAGTGTGGGCTATGATTATAAGTTGAAAGTACAGGAGGCCGTGAGAACAATTATCATTGATAAAAATGGCCGCAAGTACGTATTTATTGTTTTATATTGTTTTAAATAAAGTTCAGTTATGTCCACCGCTATGGTCTCTACGTAGTGTGCAGCCTTGTCACGTAGCGGGCCCGGGTTCGGTCCCCGGTTGGGACAATTTTTCTGGGCGAGGTTTTTATCGGCGTTTTTCCTCACCTGTAAGACAAATATCAGGAAAATTTTAAGTCCCAAACGGTCCCCGAAATCATATGGCCATCGCAATCATCATCATTCATATTCATCTTAGGTTACGCTTAGGATTATGGACTCTCCTGGCGCACCATTATCATCATCATCACCCATCATATCATCGGGGCAACGTAACCCCGCCTTCCAGGCGCCCCAACCTCAGAAGTGGGTTACAAGTACGGCATGACAGGAGAGAACACCAGGAATGTCGAAAGACAACCTGGGGCATTTGCAAAAAAATGAAAAAATATTTATACACCGAACTTTAATGTTTACACATCTTTCTGTGCCTAAAGTTGTATTTTTCTTCTCCACTCGTCTCTCTTCATCCAATCCATGTCCTCCAGTCCTCTTGCTCTCATTCCAGTTCTTATTTCCTGCATCCACGAGTTTCGAGGTCTTTAAAATGTTCAGTTAATTTCAAATGCAGTGATTTGTTTCGTATAATATTAACACTACCTTTGGATATTTTTTGTATATACATTGATAGAGGGCAGTGGTTTTACTTCCCGCAAGTGGGTGTAAATGTAATATTACAGTATAGTTACTTAGGTTGGCAATCCTGAAATGTAGGAAGTTGAACTTTCAATCATGGTCGCCATTGCTGTAGGTACGACAAAACGCACCATCCCGCAAACAATTATTATTTAATTTTAATTGCCTTTTTTACGCCCTTTTTATTTCTGTTTTTAGGTCTCTTTTAGGATATCTTTAGGTCTCTTTAAATGGTATTTTAATGATCAGCTGATCAGTCTTCTTAATTGCAAGATGTATCTTCCATATCTTGTTCTTGAATAACTCTTTACTGTCCTATTTTAAAGTATTTATTTTATTTTCCACTCTTCCGCTTTCCATAGATTGTGGGTGTACTGCTGGTGTGTGCTTGTTATTTATCTTACTGATAGACAAGTAAAATATACAAATAACCAACCAGCAATCAAATTCAGATTTTTCGTTTATAAAGCCTTCATTCTCTATTAGATTCCATTTATTTAAACTCAGTAGTAAAACATAACATGATTGTAAAACTTGTCAGAGTCAGGGATAAACATTCTTTTAATCCCCTATTTAACTGATTTCGTGGCCAATTGGACCCGGGTTCAATTCCCGATCTTAAACATCTTGATATTGATACGGATTTTTCTTCAAAGGTGCATTTAAACTCAGGTTTTGTGTTTGTGTCCGTATTTCGTGTGCGTGCGTAGGTATTAAACGACATGTATATTAACAAAGAAATCTAGGCTGCTTCGTTGTGCAAGCGGTTAGACGCTCGCCTCTGACAGCTGGGTCGCTCCATGTGGGTTTCGTTGTGGACGAAACGGAGCTTGCGCTGGTTTTTATCGGGGTTTTCTCCCGTTTTCCTCTGCCACAATTAAATGCCACCATTTCTCCATACTCATCTCATCCATTTCGTTCATCTGCCCCTGTGATGGTACGCCAGGCGTGGTCGGCCGGCACCCATGTCATTCACGGACCTCTATATAAGGGGTTTCATCTGATCTTATCCATCGACCCGACCCTGAGTTGGACACGAGTTGAGGATATTATAAGAAAGAAATGTCCGTCACGCTGGATGATAAAAGTGGGTGAATTTTACTTAGAGGCATCTTTATTCAGACTTAAGGATCTTTTACGAGCCTGTAAATCTTTAGACTCTGTATCTACTGCTTAAAGTCCCTCCCGAAGGGAAATAAAAAAAACCTTAAAACCCATAAAAAACAATAAATAATTTAAAGATAAAGGTAAAAAGCTCTTTCACTTGCTTCTTGGATGTTTGCATCTTCCGGGTTTTAACTCGCGACCCACGGAACCAGAGACGTGAAACATAGTAACAAGTTCACGGCAATTTACTTATTACTACCCCTTTTTAAGACAGAACTTTAATTTACTTACTACGCATTTTGATCCGACACAGTTTACCATATTTTCTAAGATTGAAATCCATTTTACCGGTGGTGGCCTTACAAAGGACTCTTCCTGAAAATTTATTTAAAGTTTTTTTTTTTTTACAATCTCTATAATTTTGGTGGACTAATGGTTATGCTCCTTGCCTCTGGTCCCGGATGTCGCGGGTCGATGGATTTTCAGGACGGAAAAATCCAAGGAGCAAGTCCTCCGGGATGGACTTTAAGCCGTGGGTCCCGAGTCTGAAGATTTTCAGGCTCGTAAAAAATCCTTAAGCCTGAAAGAGAGGCCTCTAAGCAACATTTACCGAATATTCCCGTCCTAGTACTACCTTGGTTTCCTAGATGTCAGTATGAGGCGGAACGCTAACCACGGACCACTCAAAATGACATCTATACGAAAACAAGTGTAACTAAATTAGTATGGTTCAAATTCTTCCCTGTAGGGGGGGGATCGCCTAAATCTCTGTAAAGGGAAAACATAGGCTTACAATACACTACAATACAATAATTTTTTTATTATTTTCAATTTTTGACCTTTAACAGGGGCAATTAGAGCTTTAATTACAATGACAGGCCTTATTAAATGATTCCATCTCTATAATCAAGAACTAATATTTTTGCGATGGATTTAAGCCCCATATATAAAGAAGATGAGCCTCTCTTTTGTTAGAATGGTTTTTTGTCAACTAAATGGAAGGGATGGTTTCTATGTCTTGTCATTTATCTTGTTGAAGGATCAAAAACTGAGAATAAATTTATCATTTTCAGACTATTATTTTAAAACTAGTCCACCGCTGTGGTCTAGAGGTAGCGTGCTGCCCTGTCACGCAGCGGGCCCGGGTTCGATCCCCGGTCGGGGCAGTTTTTCTGGGTGAGGTTTTTATCGGGGTTTTTCCTCACCTGTAAGACAAATGTCAGGAAAACGTTAAGGCCCAAACGGTCCCCGAAATCATATGGCCATCATCTTCATCATCATCATCATCCTTATCATTATCATCATCACCATCATCCTTCACCGGCGTGGAAAGCAACGGGAAGCTACCACACCTACACAATTCCCTAGTAAAGCTGCACGCATAGCATGAAAATGCTATGATTGCAGTGAAGTAACTGCCTTCGGGCACAATTACTATGGATGGATGGATGGATTTTAAAACTTATTACTTTTTTTTCGGAAAATGGTCGAAATTGGATTTTAAACTCTGGATTACATAGACCTACATACTTTTTTGATCGCATAAGAACATGGAGGACCTCCCGGAAGAATTTTCAGCGCAATCCGTGTTCACCACCTAGACAACACAAGTATTGAAGAAACGATATCCATTAAAACTTCCTAACTCACTGGCACTATCGAACCCGTAAGTTCATGACCTCATGGACATAAGCTGTCCATACATCCATATCGTTTGCTAATGTTCTCCAATATACTTTTCCCAAATCATGGTTAATGTTATTTTACTACCTCATTCTTAATCTACCTACCGGGCGTTTTCCATCTTGTTTTACTACAAGAAATTTCCATACCACTATTTCTTTCTCCATTCGTTTGCCACATTTCCTGTTCATCGCATTTTACGAGACTTAACTCTTCTTATTGTATCTGGCTTCCTATAAAGATTATGTAGTTCACTAGCTTCTCAATTCACCTGTCTGTTCATCTCTCTTTGGTCCAAAAATTTTCCTAAGAACTTTATTGTCAAATACTCGTATTATTTTTTCCTTCCATAATATAAGAGTCCATATCTCGAATCCATAAAACTGGGATAATAACAGTTTTATATATTTTACGTATAGATCGACACTAAAAAAAGCGAAAATCGTACAGGTGATTGTGGTAGCTGTATCAAGCTCGGAGAGTATTTACATCTTAAAGTTTCTTACAAATGAGGAAGAAACACATTCAATAAACTTTTCTTAACCTGCTATCGAACCCGAGCCCCCTACGACTGAGGCAACGTTGTTACTCCTGAATCTGAAAGGGGGATTATCATAGTTTAAAAAACAGATCATCATCATCATTTTGAAGGTATGGGCCTGTTGGCCTGTTCCGCTCCCCTCTGCATAGTATGCTGCAGATCGTCCTTCCAACATCGTTTTTGTCTTCCTACATTTCTTCGGCCTTGACGTTTATAATGAAGCATCTGTTTTGATAAACGATTATTTGGAATTTGTTGTACATGTTCAATCCAATTACATTTATTTCAGTACATATACATAATAATATAAATACAGATTCATCTAAAACGCCCAGTTGGTAGACCAACAATGAGGTGGGAGAATAACATTAACTATGATTTGAGGGAAGTAGATTATACAGGGGATGATTAGAAAGCATTGGCTCAGGATAGGGATGTACAGTGAGGTTATGTCCGCGCGGCCATGAACCTACGGGTTCGATAGTACCAGTGAGTTAGTTAGTTAGATACATAATAAAATTATATGCCTTGTTTATGTGATAAATTAAATTTTTGTAGAATATTTTGTCATTGGTTACTTTTAAGCTATTAACTTGCTGAAATGTGTTCTTTTTAAGGGGGTGGTGCATGTGGGGCGAGGTAACGAGTGCAGCGGGATCCACAGAGCAGTGGATAGCAGCAGCGGACAGCAGCGACTCCAAGCGGACATCTAGTGAAGCTTCCCAGTCAACACAACAGTAAGATACAATGTGATGAGTTAGTGTCGGATTTAGATTATGAAATAAAATATTTTAATAAATAAATACCTTGGCAGGTGTGTTGTCCTCAATTAGATTATTTTATTAAACTGTAGGCCTTTCACAAACTGGCTTCTATCTTCAGCAAACGGAGTGCGTTTCTATGTTGACGATTTCTGAAAGGCCTATAGTTTTAAAAAAATAATCTACTTGAGGACCAGCAAAGGTATTTACCTTAATATGTTACTTTATAACTAAGTTATTCAACTCTATTCAATTTTATTATGAATTTTATTAATACTGGATTTATATTAGCTAAAAAAATATGCATATATTCATTGCCTAAAAGTGTTTAAATATTACTCAAAATGACCAAAAGGAAAATTGCAAATAAAATTTGTGATGAATATATTAAACATTTTATAGTAACTGTTCATATACGTTGGCTGTAACAATAATAGTGGCAACACTGCTGTAGAAGCGAGACAAGACTGAGTTAATTGTTGTAACTTCTGTCACATGTTAACCCATTCGCCTCAAAAGACGAGGTAGACTCACCGGCAGTTAAATGACCTTCAACTCAGAAGACGAGATACATTCGCTTAACTGTCTGTTATATATTTTGCAATATTTTGTACATCCCATGACAGGGTAATCTTTTTCTTTACATTTATGAATCGTAGAGGAATATGTTTTGGCCTTCACCCTTATTCTGAACTCAAGTACCGTTATCTTTTGTTTGTTTTGAACGTCAGAAAATAGACAATATAATATACGGTAACTTAAATCCGGTTTCTGGAAAAAAATGCATTGGGCATTTAAAGCTGATGCGAATGAGTTAATATGCGTCTGACCTATCTTACAGTAAATGAACTCGTCCGTATGGTACAAAGCGCATGCTCTTTGCAGAGAGAAAGTTAGCCCTTAAATTCGTAATGTATTCTTTTGGATACATCAGTTGGTTCAATTAATTTTATATTTTAAACAAATCCGAAGAAAACGAACAAAAAGAAACCACTTAAATGTGGTTCTAATTACAAAATATACCTGAAAATAACAGTTACACAATATTCCGTTTTCACTGCGGTCCGCAACATTCAAATAACTAACAGAAGAAATGTGTGTTTTGCCAATTTGAGGGTTAGTCACCTCTGAGTTGCTCCTTTAAGCTGTTGTGTTTCTCGATGTTTACAAAGCAGGAACAGCTATTTTGGTTGAAAATTGAATATGCGCGTGGCCGTACAGCACGACAATATTATGAAGGTGATTTGGAAACACATGGGGAGACGGGTCTGTGGCGAGGCGGTTTAGAGCTGTACCGTCGCTGGGGGTGGGGGAAGTGCTTTTCCATCCCCACATTCACCGGACTTAAGCCCCTGCGATTATGATTTGATCCCTAAGATGAAGGAACCACTTCGTGACATTCGATTCCAGACTGTTCTCGAGATTCTGCTGGCATTAAGGTGGTCAGTCAGAAACATCAGCAGAACAGGAGCTGCTACAGGGATACTACGACTTCCATATCGCTGGCAACGAATTGTAGACAATACTGAGTACTACATTGAGGGATTGTAGAAGTTGCACAGTTCTGCCACTTGTATACTAATAATAAATAAATAGTTGCCACTATTTAAGTTACAACCTAAGTTATCACTGTACAGTGAAAGCGGAAGTTGTGATGGTGTAGTCTTTCAAGGACTATTTAACTCATGCCCCAAATGGGAGTCAATGACCAATCATATTTCAATGATTTTTTATTTACAACCAATCAGAGTCGTGTTTCACCTAGAATTTACCAACTAAAGTTTATCATAATAAAGAAAGCACCTCCTTTTTAACATTCTGAATAGGTCATAGCATTATTTTGCAGTGACTGACTCTTTAAGAAATACGGCTACCAGATATAGTTCATGAATGTCAACACATACCGCATGCGGGAGTTAATATAAAAACATTTGTAGCAATTGATTATACCACCAGAAAAAGGAACCACTGTTAGCACTTTCTTAAATGTATTTTTCCCAGAAAAATATAATTGTAATATTTACATCATAGGACATCAGAAATGAATTAATATACAGCTTGATGTGTTTAATTTTTTCTCCACTAGAGTGTATTCTTGCAATATTGCGTTCCTTTGGCAATAAATAATATGATCTGGTTGCAGTGATGAACAAAAGAAGCAAATGAAGCGTACCAATCGTTTCTCATTTGTTTTCAAACATCGCCGTTTACATTGAATATATAAATATTTTAAAATAACTGTATTTAAATAATGATTTGTGAGAAAATAACTTAATTAAATTCGTTAAATAGTCCTAACAAATGCCACTCTTGATTTCCAAATTCTCTAGATAAATTCACTCCTCACTTCGTGAGTTGTGAATTTGACGATAATTTGGAAATCACTCGTGGCATTACTTATGATAAATAACATCACGTGTTAGATATGATCAGTACATTCAGTTAATTATAATTATAGACCCGTGCAATTTTTTATTTACGTGTTGTGAAAATTGGAAAAGTATTGTTAATATAGGTATAAGAATGGACCATTTAAAATATTAAACGTTTTAATGTATGCTGACGATGTGGTTATTATTCAAGAACATGAAAATAATTTATAGTACTTTTACATCAATTAAATCAGTTATGCCAAGAATATAACTTCAAAATATAAAAAGAAAAAACAAAAATAATGGTATTTTGGGGAAACGATCATATAACTTCTAAAATCGTAATAGGCAACAAACCTCTGGAACAAGTAACACATTTAAATTATTTGGGTTGTAATTTTACTATAAACACAAAACCTGAAAGAGACATAAATATGAAACTGTCGAAATTTCAAACGATATGCGGAACTATTCATAAAACATTAAAGAATAAAGCAAGAAGAGATACTAGATTGAAGTTTTATAAAACATTGGCAGTTCCTGCATTACTTTATGGGAGCGACTTGGGTAATGACCAAAAAATTGCCAAGTAGAATACAAAGCGCAGAAATGAACTTCCTTAGAAGAACAAAAGGCTGCACAAGATTGGATCGGATAAGGAATGAAGACATAAAAACAGAGTTAAATATATCATCATCATCTTCATTCATGGATTAGGTCTGTTGACCCGTTCCGACTTCAGCCCATCTCTTTCTAGGTCTAGTTAAATATATATATAAGTAAAGTAAAGTGATCCCACAACAGGCCTCAGGAGGCCTTTGGGGTAGTAGGAGGTTAAGGCTCCCACTTTTTCTAGACAATCGGCACTTGATGTCAGCCGGGTTGTCAACCCTGCGTGACGGCCGCCTTTACCCCAGAACAAGCGTCTGGTACTCATTTCAGTTAGAGGCTGAGTCGACCCCATATATATATATATACATTGAATTAGAAAATCAGAGAATATAGAGAGAAATGGATTACATATGTGGAAAGAATGAATGTAACAAGATTACCAAGAGCAGCATTTAACTACAAGCCAAGAGGTCCAAGGAATGTAGGAATGCCAGTGAAAAGATGGACAGAACAACTGTGAGGCGGAACAGGCAATATGCCTAGCCCGTGAAGTGAAGAAGAAGAAGAACAACAAGAAGTTGTGAAAATATTTTCCAGAACTTGTTGACACAACTTATTTTGCACCCTGTATGCACTAGCAGTATTGTTACATGATAATATTCATATGATTATAAAACTTGAAATGCATTTGTGTCCTAGACGCAGTGATTAACTCCATCTATTTGTCGTTTTCAAAACTTCTACAGCGAACAAATGAGAGTCGTTCATACGAGACATTAAACGGCTAATGGTGCAGCAGAACAGAAGAATAATCACTCGATCCGTAGCGCAAATTTTGCTATTGTTTTCCCGTCTCCACTGCATAAATATCCCACTGTCCACCTTATTTCATCCTGAATGTAAATTTAAACGTGTATTGAAGAATGAAACTTATAAATTGACAAATATTTGAAGAGTTTTCTTTTTTGAGTAAAAATGAATTAAGTTCTTACCTGGAAATGCTTGCTATTTACATTACTGGGAAAAATCCAAAGAGTAGGTCCTCTGGAAGGGACTTTAAGCCTTGGGTCTCGAGTCTGAAGATTTTCAGGCTCGTAAAAGATCCTTAAGACTGAATAAAAATACCACTAAGCAAAATTTACCTATAAGTTATCAACGTCTGAGTAATACCTTAGTTGTTGAATGTCTCATTGGGTCGCACGCCATCCATGACATCTATGAGCAAATAATACAATAGAAAAGAGGAATCATTAAAAGTCAATAAAATATGGATACCGGTTCTAAAAAACACAGAAAGCAAACATCTACAAGAACAGTCTACTAGACAATCAAACAGCAACCTCATTGGAGCAACGGAAGTCCCTATCGCTGACCAATCAGAAGGCAGATATAACCTACGAACACATAGCAGTGAACGGTATAAATAGAACAGACAGTTCTTTCAAATATTTTTTAATTATTATTTTTATTATTATTTGAAAGAATTGTGCTGGGCAGACTGATCGGTATGACTACTGATCTGCGCGTCATCCCACAAGAGCAATTCGGGTTCATGCCGGGTCGTTCCATGACACTGCAACTGGTAAGACTCACGGAATATATAACATCAGGTTTCAATTATAGAGCGAGCACAGTTGCAGTGTTCTTGGATGTCGAGAAAGCCTACGACACGACCTGGCATGAAGGCCTGAAATGGAAGATAGATTCAATGGGCTTTTCGGATGGGATGGTGGGAATCATCTCGTCCTTTTTAACGGATAGGAGTTTCGTTGTCAGCGAGGGAAGTGCTACCTCTGATAGACGAACTATTCTAGCTGGAGTACCTCAGGGATCCGTACTTTCACCATTGTTATATATTATTTTATACCGCCGACGTTCCTGGGAAGACACATATGCAACTAGCCCTGTATGCCGATGATATTGCGATATATAGTAAAGACAGATCCTTAATTAGGTGTAGTAGAAAGGTTCAGAGAGGCGTACGAGATATTGAGCGGTGGGCTGAAAAATGGAGAATCAAAATTGGTAAAGAGAAGAATCAAGGATTAATTTTTACGCAACGACCTAATATTAATGGTGCAGAAATACTAGAATATGACGGAACTCTAATCAGATATCAGCCCACTGTTCAGTATCTCGGGGTTATACTAGATCTTCGCCTCACATGGGCTAAACATGTCGAGAAGATTCGAAATAACTTTTATAAACTTTTTCACAACTCAAGCCCACTCTCTGACACCTCAATCACGTAGGTTGGTATACAGGGCTTGTATACACAGCCAAATGATATATGCATGTCCTGCATGGCTGATCTTATCAAAGGATAAGATAAACTTTCTTCAGGTTCTTCAGAACAAGTGTTTACGAAGTGCAGGAGAATATCCAATTAGGACGAGAATCATCAAAATTCATGAAGATTTAAACATTGACTTTCTTCAGGAAGTGATGACTAAATTGGCAAGAAACTTATATCAAAAAGCGACTCTGAGCGAAAATGCTCTTATTAATAGCCTAGGGGCATACAACGAAAAGGAACGGACGAAATATAAAATGCCAACGTTCTATCTGTCCTAGAAAGTTAGATGCTCCTAGGCCTACCACAAAAGTATAAATAACTGATTGAACTTAACACTTCCTAAAGAAGAGATCAAGGTGATTACACAGGTATCCTGGAGAACCTGAAGCGCGCATACCTCAGAATTGCCAGTCTCAAGACAACCCGGAATCTTTGAACATTATGATTACCGGTCGTGAAAGCCTTCATTTCACATTTTATTTTCAATTTGTTTCTGAAAGATTGTAAAGTTTGGCAGTCTCTGACATAGTGTGGAAGGGAATTCCATGTTCTAGCAAGAGAAACTGTAAAGGATTTCGAGTAATAGGTAGTGTGATGAAGAGGGATATAAAAGACAGTGTGCTGATGGGATCGGGTATCTAATGTATGTGTCAGCTGACCTAAAACTGTCGTGTGATTAGCTGCCGGATATAAGAGTGACTTCCTAAAATTGTTGAGGAAGTGGCTGAATTCAAATACCTAGGAACGATAATCACAAACAGGAATGAGATGCACAAGGAAATTAAACATAGGCTCAATTCTGGAAATGCATGTTATTATGCATTACAGAGACTTTTGATGCACCAACTCCTTTCAAAAAACGTTAAACTGAAAATATATAAAACTAATATTTTACCAGTTATATTATATGAATGCAAAACATACTCTTCCTTTGAGGCAGGAAAGGAGATTACGAGTATTTGAGAATAAAGTTCTTAGGGACATTTTTGCACCAAAGAGAGATGAACAGACAAGTGAATGGAGAAGACTGCATAACAGTGAATTACATGGTCTTTATAGGAAGCCAGATATAATGAGAACAGTTAAGTCTCGTAGACTGCGATGGGCAGGACTGTGGCACGAATGGGGAATGAAAGACTTGCATGGAATATTCTTGTAGGTAAACCAAAAGGAAAGCGCCCAGTCGGTATACCAAGAATGAGGTGGGGGAATAACATTAATTATGATTTGAGGGAAGTACATTATACAGGGAATGATTGGAAAGCATTGGCTCAGGATAGTGATATATGGAGAGCTTATGTCCATGCGGCCATCAACCTACGGGTTCGATAGTGCCAGTGAGTTAGTTACTTAGTTAGTTAGTTAGTTAGAAGCATCCCTATATCCTCTTTAATCTTAGCACGCTCTTATAGAATCACCCTGTATTATGTATAGAATTATGATATTTGAAAAATATACGTAAAATATAATGATGTGTTTTTTACACAATGTTACAAAGAAAAGGTGGATTCCATGGAGACGATGAGTTTTTATTCCCTACAGGATCATAAAAGTGCTTCATTCTTTTGCTTTCTTCCTGCTCTTTGGAGAAAAGTATATTATTACATACGACAACTTAAAACAAGTACTTCCCTACACTCCCTTGATGATAAACTTATTTTTGCCTTCGCTAAGAGCTCAAGCGAGCTTGTATTTCCATCTCAATATAAAGAAGATCACATCCTATACTTATTCCCCAACTAATGAAAGTAACTCACCGACTCTATCGAATTCGGAGGCTTCTAACGACCCGGAGGAATATTCTCCATACATTCGAATTCTGACAAGAATATATGCCTAGAAAATTAACAGAAGAATATATAAAATGGAGATTAAATTTGAACATGAAAAAATCAAAATATTTATCAACTGGTGAACCAGAACAAAATTTAATTTTGGAGACTGGAGAAACAATAAAATCTTGTAGTGAGATCACATATCTAGGAATTAAAATAAATAAAAACGGGAGTTATGAAGAGGAAATAAGAAATAGATATAATAAAGGAAAATTTGCAATTGCTTGCCTGAATATAATATTGTGGGATAAAAATATAAGTAATAAAAATAAAATGAATATAGTTCATACAATTGTTAAAAACATCATTACTTATGGAGCAGAACTTTGGCCATTAACAACAAAAATTAATAAGTATATTTTGGCAACGGAAATGGATTTTATATGAAGGGTAGCAAGAATTTCAAGAAGAAAAAAAATTACACATGGAATCTTTAGAAAACAAAATTTCTGATTATAAGTCAAGATGGATACAACATGTTCATCGAATGGAAGATCACAGAATACCCAAACTAATGTTAAGATATCAACCTGCAGGAAGAAGAAGACCAGGACGTCCACTCAAAAGACTTCTGGATGGTGTTTCTCTTGAGGCCGAAACAGGTCAACAAATGGCCTAAATTCGTGAATGTACTATGATGATGATGAAAAAAAATTAAGAACTCAGTTATAAGGAAGAAATTGAAGATTGAAGACACTATTTCAGATTATATCAAAACTCAGTAATTAAGATGGTACGGACATGTCCAGCGAATGGAAGAGGATCGACTACCAAAATCTGTTTTGGAATGGAAACCTGAGGGAAGACGAGGCAGAGGAAGACCTAAAACCGCCTGGAGTCAGGGAATATGTTTATACATGAAGGAGAAACATCTACAACCAGGAGATTGGATGGAGCGACAAAATTGGCTATTAGGAATCGGACGATGTCAAAGACATTAATCAAGCGATGATCTATCTATCTATTATTATTATTATTATTATTATTATTATTATTATTATTATTATTATTATTATTATTATTATTCGAATTCTGACCTAATGTTTCCGTGAATGTTCTCCCTCAAGTCATAATCCCCCACCTCTTACTTGGCCTGTCGACCGCGGTGGTGCAGTGATTATGTTCCTTGCCTATAGTCCCGACGGTCGAGATTTCAAACCCTGCCGGGTTCGATTGATTTTTAGTATGAAAAATTCAAGGGACAAGTTCCCCAGGAAGGACTTTAAGCCGTGGGTTCGGAGTCTGAAAATTTGCAGGCTTGTAAAAGAACCACAAGCCTGAATGAAGAAGCATCATCATCAACAACAAGGATTAAGCCCAATGGCCTGTTGCGATCTCATTATAGGTCGAATTGGTCCTTCCATCTCTTCAATGGTCTTCCCAACATTCTTCTCCCTTTTGGTGTATAATTATACATTCTTCTTGGTATGCGCTGTTCATTCATTCGTAATACGTGCTGAAGATAAGCATTTTGATAATATTTTATTCTTCAACAGAGATTAAATATATTAAGTTCTGTTCTTATATCTTCGTTCTTTTTTTCTTTTTATCGGTTCTTTGGTATCCTGCTATTCCTCTCAACAACTTCATTTCAGCAGCCTCTATTTGTTTACTATCTACCTTTGTTAATGTCCAGGTTTCACATCCTTAGATAAGAGATGGAACTGCCAATACTTTGTAAAACTTCAAAATAGTTTATTTTCTAGTCTTATTCAATAAAGTGCCTTTAATTGTGCCACATATATAATTGAATCGTTGTATTTTAGTGTGTTTATCTAAATTATGGCATTTCACGGGAAGGACCCCATGCAAAGTAAAATTTGTCTCCAGAATAAAATTTTTGAGAGATCTAATCAATTTAAATATCTTGGATATTATCTCTCTATCCGGGATAAAAACGATATCCTAAAAAAAATACTAGTTATAATAAATGTTTGGGAATTATTAATCAAGTTATGAAACCATCCCTTGTACAAAAAAACACCAGATTACGTTTATATAACACTTTGGCTAGACCAGTGTTGACCTATGGTAGTGAAGCATGGACACTAAAAAGACAACATGAAAGCAGAATAACGGCTTATGAAATGAGATTCATGCGAAGAACAGCGGGTTACACCAGATGGGATCGGAAAAGGAACACCGATATCTTAAAAGAATTGAAGACTACGCCAATTTTGGTATATATATTAAACAATACCAACTAAATTTGAAACACCATCTTGAAAGAATGAGTTCAAACCGATTCCCCAAAGCTGTTTCTAATCATATAATTTATACCAAGAGGACGAAGATCTCTGGGCCGTCCTATGAAACGCTGGAGGGACAATTTTCTACAGGATCGTAAAAGACCTTAGCCTAATACTTGGAAGGAAGGAAGAAGAAGAAGAAGAAGAAGAAGAAAAAATCAAAACCCTGCCAATGTTTCTCCATTTCACTGCATTAAAGAATCAAATAAAACTTGTTTGCAATAGATATAAAGAAAAATCGATTATACAGACTATTTATCTGATGCCACAAATGGGAGTCAATGACCAATCACGTTACAGTGATTTTTTATTTACAACCTATCACAGTCGTGTTTCGCCTAGAACTTACCAACTAAAGTTTATCACAATAAAAAGGCACCTCCTTATTAACATTCTGAATAGGTCATAGCATTATTTTCCAGTGACTGGCTCACTAAGAAATACGGCTACCAGATTGTATATATAGTGCATGAATGTCAACACATACCGCATGCGGGAGTTAATATAAAAACATTTGTAGCAATTGATTATACCACCAAAAAAAAATAAACCACTGTTTGCACTTTCTTAAATGTATTTTTTCTCATAAAAATGTAATTTTCATATTTACATCATCGGACATCAGAAATGAATTAATATACAGTTTGATGTTTTCATTTTTTCTCCACTAGAGAGCATTCTTACAATATTGCGTTCCTTTGGCAATAAATAATATGATCTGGTTGCAGTGACGAACAAAAGAAGGAAATGAAGCGAACCATTCGTTTCTCATTTGTTTTCAAACATCGCCGTTTACATTAAATACATAAATATTTTAAAATAACTGTATTTAAATAATGATTTGTGAGTAAACAGCTTAATTTTATTCTTTAAATAGTCCTAACAAATGCCACGAGTGATTTTTTAAATTATCGATAAATTCACGACTCACGAAGTGAGTCGTGAATTTATTTAGAGAATTTGGAAATCACTCGTGGCATTACTTATGAAAAGTTATCACGCAGATATTTGTTAAATATTGCCTCTTATCATATGTCAAAAGTTGTAAATGCAGTTTATTATCCCCCGAATAACGAGATATATCTGAAGCACGTACCTTAATGTTTGGTTTCTAAGTTATTTCATTTCTGTGAGCGACAAGTTTTATGCCAGAGGTCGACAGTTCTGAGGATTCACCATCACATTTAAAACACATTTACATAGCGAGTGTCAATATCCAGTGCCAAGTGGCATCTTGAATCTTGTTCTCTAAAAATACCTGCACGACTTGAGAACATCAGTGTATCTGTTCGCATTAAGCGACATCTATTTTAGCTTATCATTTTATCGACAGTTTTTAGCGAATTTACAAGGAATGAAGCAATTGACATTTTTCTCATGAATATATAGAAATAAATAATAGTTTTAAAAAACTAAAACAGCACGCTTTATTAGAAAACCGAACTCAAAAATGAAAAATAATTTTAATTTCCAACAAGCTTGGGATACATTTAAAGTGGTCAACAAAAAATCATCTCCAACACATATAGAATAAAACTAGAGTTATCAACAAAAAGAAAATAATTTTACCATCAAAAGCGTGGGGTGCTCTTTATCAATTAATATATTTGATAATAAACAGATATTGGTAAAAGTAAAGTCTCTAAGAAGAAAATGTAAAAATCATAAAAAGCACCCCACGCTTTTGATGGTAAAATTATTTTCTTTTTGTTGATAATTCTAGTTTTATTCTATATGTGTTGGAGATGATTTTTTGTTGAGCACTTTAAATTTATCCCAAGCGTGTTGGAAATTAAAATTATTTTTCATTTTTGAGTTCGGTTTTCTAATAAAGCGTGCTGTTTTAGTTTTTTAAAACTATTATCTATTTTTTTATTTTTTAGTTTTAATATTTTACAGAATACGATAAGAATGTAAATATCTTTAAATTCCATACTATTGTAGTATGAGCTAAAAGTATTACTCTTCTAAAAAAAATCCTCCAGCCGGATTCGAACCAGCGACCTATGGATTACTGAAATTATATACTACTAGTTCACCGCTCTACCAACGATTGACTAAAAAGTCGACAAGTCCATAACCTATTATACCAGTTTTAATTTTTTTTATTAACTGATGATTCTGGCCAGGAATTTAGAAATAAAGTATGAAATTATTGTAGTGTCACTGGTCCTTTACAAGTATACAAAATTTCAAGTCAATCCAATGTTTCTAAGTGGGTGAAAATCGTGTTACATAAATACAAAGACAATTTTTTTTATTTTCTGATGATTCTGGCCAGGATTTTCGAAAATGAATATGAAATTATTGTACTGTCACGGGCCCTTTAGAAGTATACAAAATTTCAAGACGATCCAATTATTTTAAGTGGGTGAAAAACGCGTTGAAAGATTCAGTTACATAGATAGATAGATAGATACAGGTCAAGCTAATATAAAGCGTGTAAAAATACAAATATTCACAGATTCCATCTATTATACACCAAAAATTATCAAAATGGTCGTGGCAATAGTATATTACGATGCGAGGTTGGGAAGTGGTTTTTACAGAATCGAAGAAAAATTTTTAAAAACCGAGCGATAGCCAGGTTTTTAATTTCTGAGATTCTGTAAAACACTTCACAGACGTGCGTTGTACATTATTTTTTGCGCGATGGTGTTTCAAAATAATAAATAATAGAAAAATAATATCTTTGTTGGAAATATTTGCGTTCATTATAAACAACTGACTAACGTTAACAGGGAAGGCAATATTTATTAACTGAGACTACAGCAGGCTGTGAGACCAATCAGTCATAAAGTACAATTTAATTAACCCTAAATTTGACAATGTATTTTTTAATACTATTTAACTCATGCTCCAAATGGGAGTCAATGACCAATCATGTTACAATGATTTTTTATTTACAACCAATCACAGTCGTGTTTCACCTCGCTCTTTATCGATTTCTCTTTATCAGCTCCTGCTTTTGTGATAAAGAAAGCTCCTCCTTTTTAATGCTCTGAACAGGTCAAAGCATTATTTTTCTCCAAACAAATTAATTGAATATAGCAAATAATGAACAGATTCCTTGATTTTACTGAATTGTTTACTAAAAAAATAAATGAATAACCCGTAATGTTGATTATGATATATAGTTTGACGTGTTTCATTATTTCTCCACTTGGGTGCACTCTTACAATATTGCGATCTTATTTGGCAATAAATAATACGATCAAGCAGCAGTGAATGAACATAACCTCACATTTCTGATTTGTTTTCAAAACATCGCCGTTTACATTAAATATATAAATATTTTAAAATAACTATAGTTAAACAATGATTTGTGAGTAAACAGCTTAATTTTATTCGTTAAATAGTCCTAACAAATGCCACTCTTGATTTCCAAATTCTGTAGATAAATTGGAAATCACTCGTGGCATTACTTATGATACATTTGTTTTAATTTATTCATTACCATCTAATACCCGGCGTGCGCTGCTGCGCCTAAATAAATGAAAATCAATGTGATTTTATGTTTAGTTGAATAAGTAAAAAAAAAAATAATTATAGATGTATATATTTTAGATACCCCATGCTGATTACCCGGCGTTGCGTTGCCCGGGAATCTACTTATCCCAATCTTCTAGACATAAATGAGCTGAAATATGAAAATTGATGTGTTTTATGTTTAGTTAAATTAGTTGAAGGAAAAATTTATATCGTAATTATTTTTAGATACTCCGTGCTGTTTACCCGGCGTTGTCCGGGAATCTACTCATCCCGATCTTCTTGGCATAAATGAGCTGAAATACAAAAATTAATGTACTCCTTATGATTAGTTGAATGAATAAAATGAAAAATAATTATTAATGTATATCGTTATTATTTTAAGATTCCCCGTGCTGATTACCCGGTGATGCCAGGGAATCTACTTATCTCGATCTTCTTGGCATAAATGAGCTAAAAGACAAAGTTCGTTATTGTGAGTTATCCGTAAAAGAATACCCGCCATGTGCTGTTATGCTTGCACAGGAATCTACGTACTTGTCTCGATCTTCTTGGCATCAATGAAAGACAAAAATGGTTATTGTGAGATATCCGTAAGAGATAAACATATGCTGTCGCGGACGTTTTTGTAGAGCTTTTTGAGATATTCAATCCTGCGTACATTAATTGTGTGTATTTGTTATGGTTTAGGCAGCGTAAGCCATTTAAGCGTTAAAAAAGGTACTTTTTAACGTTTTTACTACAAAGGGCGATTCTTAAGGGTGTAGGAGTTGAGAATCACAGGTCTCTTGTAGCCTATGTTCATACCGGGAATCTCCTGAACATTTTCCAAAAAGCCCCATCACAATAGATGGTATGGTCGCGCATAAAGTACGAACAAACAAGGAAACAATCGATTGACTTAGGCTTTCACGGCCGGAGTCATTATGATGATCTTGTGGAAGATTTCCCGGCTGTTGGCCGTGGTCTTGAGACTTGTAGTTTACCCGATGTTTCGCCAGCAGCTGGCGAAACGTCGGGGAACTACAAGCCTCAAGACCACGGCCAACAGCCCGGATATCTTCCACAAGATCATCATAAGCAAACAATCATTTTTATATATTAGATACACTATCCCAAGGGAATATTTCGGCAATTTCTGAACAAATTATACATGTGCACTACATTTCCAGCTGTTTACAATCAAACTCTACTCTGTGTGTACAACACCTATAATCGATCGGTGCCTCAATTCCACAATCTACGTATATTAATTTCACTCTGTATAAATGCGCTTAGTAATTGTATTACAAAGATATACTTTTACTTTTCGTCGGTAAGTTTTTACTGAAGCTACCTTGTGTTGATTTCAGCCGGCTCCAGGATGAATTTGATCAACATGGATGCGGAAAACCGCGTGGTCCTGAACGTTGGCGGGATCCGACATGAGACGTACAAAGCTACCCTCAAGAAGATCCCAGCCACCCGTCTGTCGAGGCTAACTGAAGCGCTCGCTAACTACGACCCCATCCTTAACGAGTACTTCTTCGACCGACACCCCGGCGTCTTCGCACAAGTTCTTAATTACTACAGGTAAATCAATATCTTTAAAATAGTTGTTCTTTTAATGACGTCACAATGAACACTTTTGTTAATACAGAGCGATCTATGACTTTTTTTGTATGACCTTCGGCGGAAAGCGGGCCTGGCGTCAACGCTTTTTCTCATTGAATGAAGTCCTTTCAGTTGCATACTACAATAACTCATTCTCTTTATTTCTCTTTTCCTGCTTCAGATTTAGTAAACAATATGAATATTCAATTGAGTTGGTGTTTACTTGATGAAAATCCATATTTATTAATTGAACAAAAATAAAACCTAGTTTTATTTGATTTTCATATGTATTATATATTTCAGTGACAGCTGTTTCGGTACACTGTACCTTCTTCAGACATGTTAACAAATTATGAATTGTGTTCCAACTGATCTAAACAACAATACAACAATATTTATTTAAATTTTCTTTTTTTTAATTTTTTTTAATTCTCAACTTGATTTGAATGAATCCCCTTTGTTAAATTTATAATTTTAAATAAATATTGTTGTATTGTTTCTTAGATCAGTTGGAACACAATTCATAATTTGTTAACATGTCTGAAGAAGGTACAGTGTACCGAAACAGCTGTCACTGAATTATATAATAAATATGAAAATAAAATAAAACTACGTTTTATTTTTATTTAATTAATATATATGAATATTGGGGGTGTAAGAGGTAGTGATGTGCATTCTATAACCTCTCCTACCTAATTCTCAACCTCACCTGCACGTGGTACACCCTGCTTTTAACTAACGAGGTAATGGGGAACGAGTCACTGCGGTATAACCGTTCCATCAAATATGGAGGAAATTCCATATTTTGAACGCCTGACTAGAGGCTATAAGGTAGCAGCCCTACCACTAGTCTTGCTTTGTGGATGGCTGGTAACCAACCCAGGGGACTTCCTACTACTCGAAAAAACTTAAGCACCAAAACATCGGTGGAAAGATCAAAACCATCTTCGCTAGGTTTACCGTACAGGCCACATGGCCTAAAACGAATTTATTCATGATGATGATGATGATGATGATGATGAATATTGTAATTTTAACATCAGACTTTCCCGTTCACCGGGAACGACAATTTATGAACCTGGCGTCAACGCTTATTCCCACTGAATGGGGTGCCACCATTTGCACACTACAATTAGTAATTTTCTTTATCTCTCTATTTCTGATTCACGTTTAATAAACAGTATGAGAACTGTAATTTTTGAAAAACAGACTCTAATGGACCCCGTTCACCGGGGAACGATAATTTATAAACTCGCGCTCTCTTACCTGCTGAGTGCCTTAGAGAATGTCATAGACAGCTCCATACTTGAGATCAATCAAGGATATATAGTTATTCTTAGCATTTATTACATTCCATGTTTTTGTTAGTATTAGCTAGTATTAGATCACATCATCATTGTATTTTGTTTAGTCTGTATTTTAATAATATCTTAAAATTGTAATATGTACGTAATTTTTGTATAATTTTACGATTCGCTGGTTGAGTGGAAGAGAAGGCCTTATGACCTTAACTCTGCCAGCTAAAATAAATCATTATTATTATTATTATTATTATTATTATTATTATTATTATTATTATTATTATTATAAGTGTAACAAAACATATGAGTAAATTCGGCTCAACTGCACTTCTACTATCTCAAAATTTTTCTGTTATATTGTTGTAAACTATAGCTTTTGTTCTGTACTTACCATCATTTTATAATATTTTAAAACGTTTCAAAACAATTTTATAACATTATTAGACAATTTTAAAGTATTTATTTAAATACGCAAATCGCAATATTATGAGACTGTTAGACTGTTGACGCTAACTGCTATTTTCTCCACAGAGTATATTACTTAGTCTATGATTTTTCTATCGCTGTTTTGGGTTATCGCTGGTTGGATCAGCGTTAGGGAGTGATAAGTAAGTGTACACCCATTTTCAATAAACGTTTGGTAACTCACTATGATGTTTGTGGGTTATCATCCAATGATAACGTTATCGCTGCTACTTCTAACTGCTACCGTGTATTCGCAGTTCTTTGCAGTTTTGAGATAGTGTAAGTGCAGTTTTTCCGTAAATTCTCTATAGTCCAGTGCAGAAATGGTAACATAATTTAATTCTGTAGACCAGGCGGCACAAAATCTTGTGATAAGATCAACGGTAAGAGCTACATTACTTCGGAATTCCCCAATACATAGATTTTAAGAATAAATAAACCAATAATTAATATACTTGAAGAATGTCAAGTACTTAGATACATGATTTTTATTATGAGTTAGTTTTCGTCTCACCTTAAAACCGATTTTTCTTAAAATATTATAAATAATAGTTTTAAAAAACTAAAAGAACACGCTTTATTAGAAAACTAAAAAATGAAAAATAATTTTAATTTCCAATTCGCTTGGGATAAAATAAAGTGGTCAACAAAAAAATCATCTCCAACATATATATTATAAAAGTAGAGTTATCAAAGAAAATAATTTTACCATCAAAAGCGTGGGGTGCTCTATATCAATTAATATATTTGATAATAAACAGATATTGGTAAAAGTAAGCTCTCTAAGAAGAAAATGTAAAAATCATAAAAAGCACCCCACGCATTTGATGGTAAAATTATTTTCTTTTTGTTGATAACTCTAATTTTATTCTATATGTGTTGGAGATGATTTTTTTGTTGACCACTTTATTTTATCCCAAGCGTATTGGAAATTAAAATTATTTTTCATTTTTTAGTTTTCTAATAAAGTGTGTTCTTTTAGTTTTTTAAAACTATTATTTATTTTTTATTTTTTACTTTTAATATTTTACAGAATAAGATAAAAATGTAAATATCTTTAAATTTGATACTATTGCAGTATGAGCTAAAAGTAATACTCTTCTATAAAAAAACCCTCCCAGCCAGATTTCAACCAGTGACGTATGGATTGCTGAAACTATATACTACTAAGAATTCACTGCTCTACCAACTGAGCTCTTACAACTATTGACTAAAAACTCGACAAGTCCGCAACCTATTATACCAGTTTTCATTTTTTTGATTTTCGGATCATTCTGGCCAGGATTTTAGAAACAAAATATGAAATTATTGTATTGTCACGGGTCCTCTACACGTATACAAAGTTTCAAGTCGATCCAATGTTTCTAAGTGGGTGAAAATCGCGTTGAAAGATTCCGTTACATTGATACAAAAACACTTTTTTTGATTTTCTGATGATTATGGCCAGGATTTCAGAAAATAAATATGAAATTATTGTATGGTCACGGGTCCTCTACAAGTATACAAAGTTTCAAGTCAATCCAATGATTTTAAGTGGGTGAAAATCGCGTTGAAAGATTCCGTTACATAGATAGATAAATACAGGTCAAGCTAATATAAAGCGTGTAATATTTTTATTTTGAGTTAATTAATAATGTTATTTCGAAACTTTGATCTTGTTTATAAATTTCGTAACTGCTGACGCCAACTTGCGAAATAGTTGAACTGGGCCGTCATTCGTGACACGTGATATAGAATAGGTTTCCTAGAAGTACTTGCCACTCATAGGAGTACAGTGCGAGAAAACATAATAACCAAGTTCCATCAACTGAAACGGAATTTGCTTTCAGTAGAGAAGGCGTCAAACATGTTTCAGACATGTATTTGATATTTCTATTATTTGCATACTTGTTTAGGTTTATTTCTCTCTCTAGAAATTCCCGTGGTTGCGAGCATTCTTCAATAAACTGTTATGGAGCACATTTTCTTACAAAATAGTATTTTTCCTCTTCCTTTATATGCAAATATATATATATATATATGATATTCTTTCTTCTTATTCATCGCTGTTACTTTTTTTTGTTCCACGAGATTCTGGTACTTCGCTGCAGTTATATTCTGCTATATTCTTAAACGTAGACACGGATATTTTCTACAGAAGAGTTGTTAATATTTTTATAACTTTATAATATTATAATGATATTGTGAAAAGAAAAATTAATGTCCGAACCAGGAATCGAACCGTGGACCTCTAGTTCTCCAGAGTAGTGTGCAGCCCACTACACCATTCCAGGCCTCGCACAACCATTAACAAATCCTTCCACATATACAAATCTATAATTTATAAATATTATTATTATTATTATTATTATTACTATTATTATTATTCATTGAAGGTGCGATAAAAACAGCAATCCATTTATAAATAATTCTGTTTTTTACTACCACAAATCTATAATATTGTTACATATAGTATAAATGGAATAATCGTCCAGAATACAATTTTAGAGAGATCTGATCAATTTAAATACCTTGGATATTATCTCTCTATCTGGGATGAAAAAGATATCCCTGAAAAAAATATTATAATAAAAGTTTAGGAATTATTAATCAAGTTATGAAACTATCCCTTGTACAAAAAAACACCAGATTACATTTATATAACACTTTGGCTAGAGCAGTGTTGACCTATTGTAGTGAAGCATGGACACTAAAAAGACAACATGAAAGCAGAATAACGGCTTGTGAAATGAGATTCATGCGCAGAACAGCGGGTTACACGAAATGGGATCGGAAAAGGAACACCGATATCTTAAAAGAATTGAAGACTACGCCAATTTTGGAATATATTAAACAGTACCAACTAAATTGGAAACACCATCTTGAAAGAATGAGTTCAAATCGGATCCCCAAAGCTGTTTATAATTATATACCAAGAGGACGAAGATCTCTGGGCCGTCCTATGAAACGCTGGAGGGGAAATTTTCTATAGGATCGTAACAGGCCTTGGCCTAATACTTGGAAGGAAGAAGAAGAAGAAGAATCAATTTATATATTTTTAAGCTAACTTTTTTAGAGGAATTATAATAGCATAAACTACAAAACACTTATGCAATAAAATATGTTTATTCCTCGATATGCATTCAACATATTTTTTGCATTATATTAATATCACTGATCAACATGATTTTTGTCTCATGAGTACCAATAGTTGTACTTAATGCAGTTTTTTATCGTGTTTCCAAATATGTATTCGGAATTTCTCCATCTCCCAGTTCTTTTTTATTTCAATTTCAATTAATGAATTTTAAATTATTATTTTTTTAATAAACGTTTTTTCGTCCATTTGTCATCATCATCATAGTATATTCACGAATTTAGGCCATTTGTTGACCTGTTTCGGCCTCAAGAGAAACACCATCTAAAAGTCTTTTGAGTGGACGTCCTGGTCTTCTTCTTCCTGCAGGTTGATATCTTAAAATTTGTTTGGGTATTCTGTGATCTTCCATTCGATGAACATGTTGCATCCATCTTGACTTATAATCAGAAATTTTGTTTGTCCATTGTAAAATAAAACCAAATCAGCTAACTCAGGAGATTTCAGCTATGGAAAAGAGATATCAAGGCAAACGGAATCCTAATATTCTGGCCGATTATTGTTGGACCATCAAGAGGGATGCTCCACAGGCCAAATATAGCATAAAATCGTCATCTTTTACTTTCTAGGTGAGTCCGAATGTTCGAATATTGTGCAGTTACGAATGTAGAAAATATTAAAGTGTTTGAAATTATAAATTCCTGCCTCTCGGAAACCTTGCGTGATGGAGAAAACCCGATATCATATTTGTATTCAGGAGAAAACGTACTATCAGAATCACATATGTTTCTTTCTGAGACAAAAAAAAAATGTTTTGTTGCTCAGTGTAATATTCGCCGATAAAAATGAAGTCTTAAATACCATGTTCTTTAGCTTTATCTAGGAGAAACGTCTATTGTTTCATATCCTTTAATGTTATCGGAGTAGTTAATGAATGATTAATCTGAATTGACCGTTTGACATGTTTACGCCTTGTTCAACTCAGTGAGAGGATGATTAATGGATGGTAGAGGGAGCTGCCGGAAAATAAAGACAGGCCCGATAATGAGAAGGGAAGCAAACTGTCCAGGGTTATCTACTGTCTCAAATTTCTTCTGCTTTATGCTACTAAAACTTCCCATCTGCAGAATTTTAGGACAGTCATAATTACATTTTTTTTTATTTCTCTGCCGTTATTGTTATTCAACAGGTTTTTTAATGTGTACAATATCTTCCTGTGCCCAATATTAAGTTTTGATTCTCTTCCTCCATTCATCTCTATCCTTCCAGTCGTCATCCTGCAGTCCCCTGTCCAACATCAAATTCATAATTCCCTCTATCCATAATAATAAAACAAGACTTAATTGTTATCTCGGTCAAAAATTAATTTATTGAGTCGATGTTTCAATCTCATACAAGAATATTGAAACGTCGACTTAATAAATTAATTTTTTGACTGAGATAAGGATTAAGTCTTATTTTTTATTATTGCTATTACTTACTTACTCACTGGCACTATCGAACCCGTAGGAACATGGCCGCGCGGACATAAGCTCACCATACATCCCTATCCTGAGCTAATGCTTTCCAATCATTCCTTGTATAATCTACTTCACTCAAATCATAGTTAATGTTATTCTCCCACCTCATTCTTGGTCTACCAATTGGGCGTTTTCCTTCTGGCTTTCCTACAAGAAGCTTCCATGCAAGTCTTTCATTCCCCAAACGTGCAACATGTCCTGCCCATCGCAGTCTACGAGACTTAACTGTTCTTATTATATCTGGTTTCCTATAAAGACCATGTAGTTCATTGTTATGTAGTCTTCTCCATTCACCTGTCTGTTCATCTCTCTTTGGTCCAAAAATTTTCCTAAGTACTTTATTCTCGAATACTTGTAATCTTCTTTCCTCCCTTAAAGTAAGAGTCCATGTTTCGCACCCATATAATATAACTGGTAGAATAATAGTTTTATATATTTTCAGTTTAACATTTTTTGAAAGGAGATGGGACATCAAGAGTCTCTGCAATGCATAATAGCACGCATTTCCAGAATTAAGCCTATGTTTAATTTCTTTGTGCATCTCATTCCTATTTGTGATTATTGTTCCTAGGTATTTGAATTCAGCCACTTCCTCAATATTTCCCTCATTTGTCATTAGCTGTCCATATCCATTATATAATTTATTTCTACGTGTGACCATATATTTAGTTTTATTGATATTTACTTGCAGTCCTAATTTCTTAGTGTTACTCAATAGTGTGTGCGTGTTGGCCTTTAGTATCTCCTCGCTATCGGCCAGTAGTACTACATCATCAGCATAAACTAACAGCTTATTAATACCATTGAGTTGTAAGCCATCCTCATTCTCTAAAGATTTAATGGCATGCTCTAGTACAAAATTAAATAGTAGAGGAGATAGTGCATCTCCTTGCTTCAACCCATTCTGGATTTCAAAAGTGTCCGAAAACTGTTTGCCTACACGCACCCTAATCTATGTGCCATTTAGACACATTCGTATATGTCTAACTAACTTTTTATATTATTATTATTAATTACTCTCCATCCATCCATCGATAGTAATTCTGCCCGAGGACAGGTCTTTCATGCAATCGTAGCATTTTGATGCTATGCTTTGCAGCTTTACTAGGGAATTGTAGGTGTGGTAGCTTCCAGTTGCTTTCCACACCGGTGAAGTATGATGATAATGAAGGTCGGATGATTTTCGGGGACCGTTGGGCCCTAAACTTCCTAACATTTGCCTTACAGTGAGGAAAAATCCCGAATAAACCTCACCCAGGAGCCCTTCCCGACCGAGAATCGAACCCGGGCCCGCTGCTTGACAAGGCAGCACGCTACCTCTAGACGACAGCGGTGGACTAATTACTCTCAGGAAATAATATTTAACAAACATACTAATACCTTCTACCCATATCTTCTTAGGTGTCCCTCTTCTTTTCCTCCGATTTTGAATCCACTGCAAATTCCTAACTGGCAATCCATCTTCATTCATCTTCTTCACGTCCCCAAACCATTGTAATTGTTTATTTCGTACAAATCATATAATTGTTTCGTTAAATTTCATTATTTCTCTGTCAAGAACATATTTACAGATTGGAAGAAGATAGAATTCCAAAGAAGATCCTTGATTGGAATGCTAATGGAAGAAGTGTAATAGGCAGACCTACACAACGTTGGATTCATCGAGTGAGGAGAAGTATGGAGGCTAGAGATTTAAGGGAAGAAGATGCTTTAGACAGGAACCTCTGGTGACAAATCACTTTGGGTTGAAGGAGAAACACTGTATTGTGGAATGTTCCTAATCAGAAAAGAACATATTTATTTATAAATGTGCTTATTACATTCGGGGAGGTCCTCCACGTCTTTGTGTGATCAAAAAGTTATGTGTGTGATCCAATATTTAAAATACCTCTCCCGACAGGTAATGCCTCTAAGGTCCGTGTGGGATGTGGTACATAAATCTAGGGCTACCTGTAAGGTTACAACATGGAAATATCCTCACAAAATTACAAAATCAATGTCCTTCAAGGGCGCTCATCCAGTTCGGACAAAGATAATATTAGAAAATAAACCAATAGAACAAGTGGTAAGATATAACTTCCTAGATTGCGAAATGTCATACACAGCGGAAACAGATATAAATAAAAAGATAAATAAGTTTAATTATATAACAGGAACACTAAAAAGAACGTTGAAAAATAAAGCCAGTAAAGACTCTATAATGAAATTATACAAGACAATGGCAGTGCCTATTATTACTTATGGATCCGAAACATGGACAGTGACAACACAACAATCTGCCAGAATACAAGCTGCTGAAATGAGATTCCTCAGACCAATAGCGAGATATCAAAGAACAGACGAAAAATATAACACAGAAATAAGACAACTAAAAGTAGAGGAATTAAACACAACAGTAGAGAAATACAGAACAAACTGGAAAGAACACTTGGCAAGGATGACTGAGAATAGAATACCAAAAGCAGCATACAACTATTCACCACGAGGAAGAAGAAGTTTGGGAAGACCAAGGAAAAGATGGAAAGAGCAGCAATTTGGAGCCGGAACAGGCTAGTAAATAAGCCTAAACCGCGAAGAAGAAGAAGTTAAGTGCGTAATGAAATAGACTTAAGAAATAAGTGTATTTATAATTGCTCTAATTTTGAACTTAAAATTAACTCATTGACTCCATAGAATCCAGAGGTCACAACCACACTGGGATGAGCTCTCCGTACATTCCTATCTCAAATAATCTTCTTCTTCTTCACTTCCTGGTTTAGGCAAGAGTTGCCTGTTCCGTCTTCAATAATAGATCTAAGACCATCTCTTTTGAGGACGTCCGACATCTCTTCTTCCTCTCGGAAAATAATGTAAGATTTTATGTGGTAAACTACTTTCTTCCATTCTTTCTACATGTTCTTTCCACTGAATCTTGTTTTTAAATATATTTTCTTTTATGGAGTAGATCTGCAATTCTTCACCGATATCCTCGTTTCTTATCTGGTCCATTCTAGTGCATCCTTTTACTCTTTTTAAAAATGTAATATCGATTGGCTGGATTTTATTTTCTTGTTTGGTAGTGGTAATCCAAGATTCACTCCCATAAAAAAGAACAACGACTGGCATTGTTTTATAAAATTTTAATTTTGTTTGTTCATGGGCTTATCTCAAATCATTTTGTGTATAATTCATTACCTTTCGAATCAGAATCAACATTAATCTCCCATTTCATTCTTGTCGTACCTAATTGTCACTTCCCCTTTGGTTTTCCTACAAGTATTCCTCTGCCACTCATTCATTTCCCATTCGTGTCCATAATGTTACATTTATAAAGTATTATATTTGGTAGGGGTGTACAATTTGAAGTGGATTATATCTGAATTGAAATTGGGTTGTAAATAAATGTAAATAAAACTAATATATATATATATATATATATATATATATATATATACATTTCGTGTCACGTTGTTTGTCCGCGATGGAATCCTAAACTACTGAATCGATTTTAATAACATTTTGCACACTGTGTGCTGTTTGATGCAACTTGAGACTTAGGGTAGTTTATAACTAAATTTATAGTCGCATTACTTTTTTATTGCAAATTGTTTATTTAACAAAGAGTTATAATTATCTGTGAGTTCCATACGATTCTAACAGATGGCGGTGTAATTATCTGTGAGTTCCATACGATTCTAACAAATGGCGGTGTAAGGTAATTTGGTAAGGTAATTGGTTTATTATTTAACAAAGAGAGATCCAGATGGCTGTGCTTTTTGTTGCAACCGCGAATTTCAATTGAATTACAAATATTGATCATTTCATAATTTAAGTGTGTTCGGTGATTATTTTATTTTCAATATTATTCATGTCTTGTGTAAGTATTAGTTTTAAGTAATCTGGCTGAAAGACAGCAACTTAATGTAAATTTTTAACGTATACCTTAGCCACAGCAACGCGTGGCCGGGACTTCTAGTGTATGTATATATATATATATATATATATATATATATATATATATATTAACTGATTACCCAGACATTGTTTTGTTTCGAAATTTATCCACAATATAATAGTTTTCCGTCGACTTCAAGAAATTCGCCATCTCCAGTTGTAGCGTTCCTGAACGTTCCCCTCTGTAAGTATCAGTTCCTCATACTTCTTCTCACACCGTCCATCCAACTTCCTTTAAGTCTTATATTTCTTCTTTTACCCATCTATTTTCCACTCCAAGATCTTCTTATGGAATCTGTCAGATGTCGTCCTCTTGATATGTCCATACCATCTTAATCCGTCTTTCTTCAATTGTCTATAATACTTTTCTTTGAACTCTTACAATTGTCCTGATGTCAACGTTTCTATTTTTCTTTAATCTGGATTTCTGCAACGAACTTCTCCAGTAATCCATATCTGACGCTAATAATAGCTTGTTAGCTCTGCACCTTTTAATATAAGTTGTATATACTACGTACTTATTAAAATGGATAAAATTTGCATTATAATTGGAGTGTAAATGTCACGCACTTACAAGATTGTATATGATAAACACAATAATAATAGCAATAATAATAATAATAATAATAATAATAATAATAGTAATAATAATAATAAAATAAAAACAATAAAAATAATAATATTAATAATAATAATCATCATCATCATTCGGTAATATGGCAGCTGCCGCCGTCTTCCGGGAATCAAACGCCATTCCTCTCTGCCTATCCATTGATCTTCCTCCAATCCTCTGATATTCATAGCCGCTTGTACCCCTTCTATCCAAGTTTTCTTCGTTCTTCCTCTCTTCCTCCTTTCCATTCGGGTCCATTCCATAACTATTTTAGGCAATCTTTGCCCTGGCATTCTTTTGACATGACCATACCACTGTAATATTTTCTTTTCTATAATGTCTGTTATGTCCAGCTCCTCTTGTACACCCATAATTTCCCTTAATTCTTTATTTCGTATTCTATCCATTTCTAGATTTTCCAGCTGATCTTCTTAAAACATTCATTTCTGTACTTAAAATTCTTTTCATTTCCCTGGTAGGAATTTGTCAGACTTCAGCACCATATGTTAAAATGCTCTGAATTATGGTTTGATATATTTGTAATTTTCTATTTTTTGTAATTTTTTGCTCCACCAAACAGAGTTTAAAGCATTTATTGCTTGTTTTGTTTGTGCGATTCTATTTTTAATTTCCACTCTGTTATCGCCTGAATGGTATAATTTTGTTCCTAAATAAGTGCATTCAGTACTAGGTTTTAGTTCTTCTCCATTGTTGAAATTATTTATAATTTATATTAATAATAATAATAATAATATATAATAAATTAAATAGGAAAAAGCAATTGATACATGTACATTACACGAGGTAATGATTAAATCTAATTTATAGCAAATATATATATATATATATATATATATATGTCCATCGCTGCGGTCTCGAGGTAGCGTGGTGATCTGTCACGCAGCGGGCACGGGTTCGATTCTCGGTCAGAACAGGCTCCTGGGTGAGGTTTTTTCGGAGTTTTTCCTCACCTTAAGACAAATGTCAGGAAGCTTAGGGCCCAACGGTCCCCGAAAATCATCCGGTCATCATCATCATCCTTATCATTATCATCATCATCCTTCACTGGTGTGGAAAGCAACGCAAAGCTACCACGCCTATAATTCCCTAGTAAAGCTGCAAAGCATAGCATAAAAATGCTATGATTGCAGTGAAGGACCTGCCCTCGAGCAGAATTACTATGGATGGAAGGATATATAATCCAATGCCATCAGGTTGTCTTTCATTGATATTTCTGTCTTTCTCTCCTGGCATTGGCGGAATTGTAATATATGTCTTATGGATGGCGAAATTAGGTTACCTCGATGGTATGGTGGGTGTTAAATGAAAATGAAGTGCCAGGGAAGTCCTTAACATACACTCGAGCTACGTTTTAGACCATGGATAACCAAAGGAATAATTCCCTTTAAGGAAACATTTCTGTAGTCTGCCCGAGAATCGAACTTGGGACACATGATAAACTGTTCTCTGGGACAGTTTCAGCGAAACATTTAAATATGACCCTTTATCCATGGTGCAATAGGCCTACCAGCCAGATGCTGGGTACTAAATTTAAAGTATTTTAAATTATTCTAATATCCCTGCGTGTTGTCTTAATTAGTCTAAAGTGTGGCCAAGCCTATATGTGGACGGAATTTACTTACTTACTTAATTACTTACTCACTGGCACTATCGGACCCGTAGGTTCATGGCCGTGCGGACATAATCTCTCCATACATCCCTATCCTGAGCTAATGCTTTGCAATCATTCCTTGTATAATCTACTTCCCACAAATTATAGTTAATGTTATTCTCCCATATCATTCTTGGTCTACCAACTGGGCGTTTTCCCTCTGGCTTTCCTACAAGAAGCTTCCATGCAAGTCTTTCATTCCTTATACGTGCAACATGTCCTGCCCATCGCAGTCTACGAGACTTAACTGTTCTTATTATATCTGGCTTCCTATAAAGACCATGTAGCTCACTGTTATGTAGTCTTCTCCATTCACCTGTCTCTTCATCTCTCTTTGGTCCAAAAAATTTCCTAAGTACTTTATTCTCAAATACTTGTAATCTCCTTTCCTCCCTTAAAGTAAGAGTCCATGTTTCGCACCCATATAATATAACTGGTAGAATAATAGTTTTATATATTTTCAGTTTAACGTTTTTTTGAAAGGAGTTGGGACATCAACAGTCTCTGCAATGCATAATGGCACGCATTTCCAGAATTGAGCCTATGTTTAATTTCTTTGTGCATCTCATTCCTATTAGTGATTATTGTTCCTAGGTATTTGAATTCAGCCACTTCCTCAAAATTTCCCTCAGTTGTCATTAGATGTCCATTTCCATAATATAATGTATTTCTACGCCCTGGGGTCGACTCAGCCTCTAACGGAAATGAGTACCAGACGCTTGTTCTGGGGGTAAAGGCGGCCGTCACGCAGGGCTGACAACCCGGCTGACATAAAGTGCCGATTGTCTAGAAAAAGTGGGAGCCTTAACCTCCTGCTACCCCAAGGGCCTTCGGGCCTGTTGTGGGATCACTTTACTTACTTACGTGTGACCATATATTTAGTTTTACTGATATTTACTTCCAGTCCTAATTTCTTAGTGTTACTCAATACTGTGTTCGTGTTGTCCTTTAGTATCTCCTCGCTATCGGCCAATAGTACTACATCATCAGCATAAACTAACAGCTTATTAATACCATTGAGTTGTAAGCCTTCCTCATTCTCTAAAGATTTAATGTAATGCTCTAGTACAAAATTAAATAGTAGAGGAGATAGTGCATCTCCTTGCTTCAACCCATTCTGGATTTCAAAAGTGTCCGAAAACTGTTTGCCTACACGAACCCTACTCTTTGTGCCATTTAGACACATTCGTATAAGTCTAACTAACTTTTTTAGGAATTCCGAACTCCAGCAGGATACTATATAACTCTCCCTCTTAATTGAATCATATGCTTTTTTGAAGTCTACGTATAGTTGATGTACAGTACCATTATATTCCCATTTCTTTTCTAAAATCTGTCTTATACTAAAAATCTGATCTGTTGTAGACCTGTTTCTTCTAAATGCACATTGATGATCTCATGGAATGTCATCAATATAGGGAGTAAGTCTGCTTGCTAATATATTTATTAGAATTTTGTACGAAGTTGAAAGTTCTTGTATTTCAGTTTGTGTTTTGGTTTTATAAATTGGGATGTTATGTTCCATAGGACGGGGAAGCTGCACTATCCGACAGATGTATGCGGACCGCTGTTTGAAGAGGAGCTGGAGTTCTGGGGACTGGACGCAAACCAAGTAGAACCATGCTGTTGGATGACGTATACACAGGTACGCAATCACTGTTTATCTTGTAAGAGGCAGAAACATAATACAGAGGTTAGTATTCTTATGTTACAGCTTTTGGAATATAAAGGAATGTAATGCCTAGTGCTAGGAATTTTACCTAACAAAAGATAAAATTGCAAAGCAGTTAGTATATATTAAACTGTTTATGTGTGAAACCAAAACAAAAGACAGTCAGAAGTCTTACTTCTCGTTACTCTATTCAACTGTTTATGTGTGAAACCAAAACCAAAGACAATGAGAAGTCTTACTTCTCGTTATACTATTCAACTGTTTGTGTGTCAAATCAAAACAAAACACAGTCAGCAGTATTACTTCTCATTATACCATTCAACTGTTTGTGTGTGAAACCAAAACAAAAGACAGTCAAAATCTAATTTCTCATTAAACTATTCAACTGTTTGTGTGTGAAACCAAAACAAAAGACAGTCGGAAGTCTTAGGCCTACTTCTCATTATATTATTCAACTGTTTGTGCGTGAAACCAAAACAAAAGACAATGAGAAATCTTACTTCTCATTATATTATACAACTGTTTGTGGGTGAAACCAAAACAAAAGGCAGTCAGAAGTCTAACTTCTCATTATTCTATGTTGCAATCTTAACGTTTAGTATATATAAATCCTAGCCCCAGTGACGACATTTTATTATTGTTAATCTATATCCCTATATCAATAATGCCGCTCCTTTGTAAGGAGTTACTAAATCAAGTTAACTTTTAGTTACCTTATTTGCTCATAGATGTCACGGATGGCATACGGTCAACACACCAACCCATTGAGACATCTAACCGACAACTATGGTATATTACGTTGCGAGATTGGGAAATGGTTTTTACAGAAGCGAGGAAATGTCTAAAAACCTAGCGATAGCGAGGTTTTTAATTTCCGAGATTCTGTAAAACACTTCACAAACGTGCGTTGTACGTTATTTTTAGCGCGATGGTGTTTTCAAAATAATAAATAATAGTAAAATAATAACATCTTTGTTGGAAATATTTACGTTCATTATAAACAAATGACTAACGTTAACAGTGTGGGCAATGTTTATTAGTTGAAACAACAGGAGGCCGTGACACCAATCACAGATAAAATGGCGGCAAGTACGTATATATTATTTTATATTGTTTCAAATAAAGTTCAGTTCATTTAAAATGCAGTGATTTTGTTTCGTATAATGTATATTAACACTACCTTTTGGATATATTTTTGTTTATGCATTGTACATAGTATACATAAAGGGCAGTGGTTTTACTTCCCGTACGTGGTTTGTAATATGTAATATTACAGTATATTTATTTAGGTTGGAAACCCCGAAATGTAAGTAGTTGAACTTTTAATCATGGCCGCTATTGCTGTAAGTACGACAGAACGCACTATCGCGCAAATAGTTAATTTTTAGTTACCTTACTTGCTCATAGATGTCGTGGATAGCATGCGGTCAACACACCGACACAGTGAGACATCTAACAGGCAACTTAGGTATTACTAGGACTTTGAGGTAATTAAATGTTGCTTAGAGGCCTCTTTATTCAGGCCGAAGGATGTTTCACGAGCCTGAAAAACTTCAGACTCGGGACCCAAGGCTTAAAGGCCCTAAATATGAATACTTATTCTATATACTATCTTCCTCGGTGGTTTAGGGGTTACATTCCTTACCTCATGTGCCGAGAGTGCGAGTTCAAAGCGGCCGGGGTCATAGATTTTTTTACGGATGGCTAAAATACAATGCAGAAACTCGCCGGGAGAGGCTTTAAGTCGTGAGTCACAAGTTTGAAGACTTTCAGACACATAAAAGAATCTTAATCGTTAGTTAGTGCATATGAACCTGGTTGAGTGGCAGACAAGGCCTAAAGGCCTTAACTCTGCCAGGTAAAATAAAGCTATTATTATTATTATTATTATTATTATTATTATGAGCCAAATATAATTGGCATTCCCCATCCGCATAATACCCTAGTTAGCTACTAGATATCTACATGAGGCGATGTGCTGACCATGTACCACTCACTGACATCTATACGAAAATAAGCGTAAACGAATTAGCTTCGTTATTAGGCCGCGGTGGTCCAGTGATTATGTTTCTTGCCTCTAGTGCCGAGAGTTGCTGGTTCAAATCTAACCGTGGTCAATGGATTCTTTAGGATGGAAAATTTCTAGGAACAAGTCCTCCGTGAGGGATTTTAAGCCGTGGGCCACGAGTCTGGATATTTTTAGGATTGTAAATGAAACTTAAGCCTGAATAAAGATGCCTCTAAGAAGAATTCATCTACCTACTTCATGCTAGTATTATCGCCTCACTATGACGGTTGTCCAGCGGCTCGCTTCGTTTCCCCTCAGCTGTTAAATATAATTAAATACTCGTATAAAGATGCCGACTACCGCCACTATAATATAATTCCGCATGTTAATCATTGTGAAGCAATTTCGCGCGGCACCCGCTTTTATATAAATGGGCAACCATCATAGCAAGGCGATAATAAAACTTTAGTTGCGTACTAGATGTCTAATTGGATTGGTATGCTAAAAACATACCATTTGTGACATATGTAGAGAAATAAGCGTAATTGAATTCGTCTGTTTAAGAAAGTTCCTACTAATGAAACACCCATGTCCCCAAAATTGGACGAACTGGATAAAATAAATCAATAAAATTAACTTTCTTAAGAAGTTCCGCTACGGAGTACCCATGTCCGGACGTGAGGACGTACGGGATAGATTACTACTACGAAATAAGGTCTATGATGGTCTGTAAAATATTTAAAAAAATAATTGGTGTAACCTCAATGGCTATATTCTTTTGGAATTCTTTAAAAGAAGGAGTTTATGATGGTAGGGAGTTCAATACTGTTTAAGCATTGTACAGTAGAACTAGCTCAAAGCGGAATCGCATGGTACCAATTTTTGTTTGCATCCGTCCGTAGTAATTCTGCCCGAAGGCACGTCCTTTACTGCAATCATAGCATTTTCATGCTATGCTTGCAGCTTTACTAGGGAATTGTAGGTGTGGTAGCTTCCCATTGCTTTCCACACCGGTGAAGGATGATGATGATAATGATAAGGGTGATGATGATAATGATGGCCATATGATTTCGGGGACCGTTTGGGCCTTAAAGTTTTCCTGACATTTGTCTTACAGGTGAGGAAAATCCCCGATAAAAACCTCACCCAGAAAAACTGTCCCGGCCGGGGATCGAACCCGGGCCCGCTGCGTGACAAGGCAGCACGCTACCTCGAGACCACAGCGGTGGACTTTGCTTGCACATTATACAAAATTTCGCATTATAAAAAAAATAAAACTTATTAAGAATCTTAGATTATAGAGTACCGTATAGGTCTTTTTATGTACCTTGGATTAATTGTAGTTCCGCTGCCTTTGAAAAGTGAAGTATAGTATGTATGAGTGACTTCGACGGTAACGCACGAAAAAAAAAAAATCCCGTTTCTTCAGCGTAAAAAATTATACTTAGGCGCGTATCCTGAAATTGAAGCATGCAGGTTTTGGTTTCCTCTCACTAACTATACTTTCGCCGATATCCTTTGATTCCCCGCAAATTTCATTCCACGCTGCCTTCTATCGTGTTTTAAAACTGTCCAGCCAACCTGAAGATGCCTTGAAATGGTTATTCCCTAGTGATTTAACAACAGGTAGACCTTGATTTTGGAGCATCGATCAATAAATTTGGAGATTTATCTTCAAACACTTTCACTTTTTCGTTTAATGACAATGATAGATACGTTTTAGCCATCTTTATTCCTTAAATTCAGAACGCTACTTGTGAAAAATATATCTCAGAACTTAAACTAATTTAAGATTTTACAGTGCACTGGTTATTTGTAAGAAAAATATCTCAATTTTGCATAACGGGTTTGCAGTGAGACGGAAATAAAATTTCAGGTACTGATAGAATTTCTACTTCACCCGGCGGCAGGAATCATTCGTTATTGTTTTTTGGCCTAACGAGAATTCAATGAAGTGGAAACTAATATCTCTGTCTTCCCGCTTTATAAAATTTTCTTTTATGAATAGTATACAAATATGCTTTCGTTTCGGCGTTGGAGAGATTCCGTTTTATGCAAAATAAATACACCTGAAATTACTATAATTTCGCCGGCACAATACATTTGTTCACATTGGACAGATTACCGTATTATTCACGTTCCGAATTAAACAAGTTTTACTGTATAAAAGTATACAATTTTTTAAAGTTTTCTTTTAAGCAAAATAAATTGCGTGTGAATTGGTCGTATGACGTAGAATAAAACGAGGTGTCTTGAACTGTGTAGCTACATTTTTTGTGCTCTACTGTGTGTATATTTCTTCAAGAAGCCATTTTTCTCAAGCCGCAAGCAGGCTTCTCATCTTATCTAACATTGTGCGCACTCCCACTTAGGATTCAACAAATGATACCTAACTTCGCGGCTTGTTCGCCAGGTGGCACGATCAATAGACTGTGTTTCGCTTGTTTTTATTGTTCCTAGCAACTCTTTTGTGCCTTTGTAAACAAGATAAAAGCTTGATTATGTATTTAGGTCTTCAGAATATGTCAATAAAATCTATGTTAACCCACAGCTCCTTTCTCTTGCATTTATGAAATAATAATAATAACAATAATAATAATAATAATAATAATAATAATAATAATAATAATCATAATAATGATAATGATAATAATGATAATAATAATGATAATGATAATGATAATGATAATGATAATGATAATGATAATAATAATAATAACTAACCAATCAACCAACTCTCTGGCACTATCGAAGCCGTAGGTTCATGATCGTGCGGACATAGGCTCTCCTTACACCCCTATCCTGATCTAATGTTTTTCAATCATTCCCTGTGTAATCTACTTCCTTGAAATCATAGTTAATGTTATTTCCCGAATTCATTCTTGGTCCACCAAATGGGCGTTTTACTCTGGTTTTCCTACAAGAAGCTTACATGCACATATTTCATTCCCTATTCGTGCCATATGTCCTGCCCATAGCAGTCTACGAGACTTATGCATTCTTATTATATCTGGCTTCCTATAAAGACCATGTAGTTCATTGTTATGTAGTCTTCTCCATTCACATGTCTGTTCATCTCTCTTTGGTCCAAAACGTTTCCTTAGAACTTTGTTCTCAAATACTCGTAATCTCCTTTACTCCCTTAAAGTAAGAGTCTATGTTTCGCACCCATATAATATAACTGGTAGAATAATAGTTTTATATATTCATCCCAGATAGAGAGATAATATCCAATATATCCTATCGTTCGTATTTTTAAAATAAATCGAAAATTAATGCATAATGACGTATTTGTGACATACTTAAAAATTAATGAATTGTGGTAGAACTTCGACCGCTGGACGCCCACTAGTAAGTTTTTATAACTTCTCTTGTGGGTGAGCGATGCATGGGTTGTATTGAGGGATGCTTGTCTGTATGAAGCAGACAGAACTGGCCTCGTACATGGCGAGGAATGAACCCGTCTGAAAAGCATTAACTTGCTGACATACACAGGAAGTAAGTGAGGTGAAGAGCAGAGGGAGGAATGGAAGCGACGCTATACAGGAAGTGGACGCCGTTATCCGAAGAAGATACTTTGAGTAGGAAATAGCTCCAATAAATAGAAGGGGGTTGTGTGTGGTTTTTAATCTCCGACCTAAATTACTTCCCTCTTACAAAATGACAGACTGCCTGTTTCGCTATGAGGAAATGGCAGACTTTCCACTCTTTCCTCTTAAGTTTTATACTTTTTTTCCCTTTATTCTTTCAGCGTCGTCCAAACCAGCTTCATGGTCTTGTGGTCGGAGTTACGGTCTAGAGTTCATGAGGTCCAGGGTTTATTTCCCGCTCTGATCACTTGAATGTTTCCATAAGGGGAATTATTCATGTGGTTGTCCAATAAGATTGTCAATTTAGCAACTTTATGGCTAGAGCTGGGCATTTTAAATACATAACTAGCTGCCGATTTGTTAAAAAGAAGTCGCTAATGACTTTTCTGACCATTTGTAACCTTTTCTTAAGCCACTTCTAGCCCTTTTTTATTTACGTAACAGTGAATTACATGGTCTTCATAATAAACCAGATATAATAAGAACAATTAAGTCTCGTAAATTGCGATGTGAAGGACATGTGGCACAAATGGGGAATGAAAGATGGGGTGGAAGCTTCTTGTAGGAAAAACAGATGGCAAAGCCCTGTTGGTAGAGCAAGAATGAGGTAGGAGAATAACTTTAACCATGATTTAAGATAAGTAGATTATATAAAGAAGTAGATAATATTGGAAAATATTAGCTCAGGAAAGGGATGTGTGGAGTGCTTATGTCGGCGCGGCCATGAACTTACGGGTTCGATAGTACCAATTAGTTAGTTAATGTATTGACGTAGACTTTTACGGCCGGAGTTGCTATGATGATCTTGAAGAAGATTTCCGGGCTGTAGGCCGTGGTCGTGAGGCTTGTAGTTCCCCGACGTTTCGCCAGAGACTGCGTCTGGCATCCTCAAGGGTTGTCTTGAGACTGGAAATTCTGTTGTTGTTGTTTGGCAATGTCTAGCATCGCCCAGTGCGCTGCACTAGAACCAGTTGCGGCTCCCTGGCAGCAAATACCATAGTGATTATTTATATGGGGTTTAACCACTTATTCCACTATATCTAGCGGCGTTTGTGTTCAATTTATAAAAAAAATTGTAAAGGGAAGGGGGTGAAATGAGGTGTAATCCTACTAAAGCGGGGCATCGTAAACCACTCGGCCGGACAAGCAGAGTGTCCGAAAGCCGACCGAGCGGAATGAGCCACACTACTTTAGCTGTCATACAGCACTCATTTCATTAGCTGGACCATCAAAGTCTTGCAAATATGTTCCGGTGAATTGCACGTCGCTGTATTAGATGCCCTATATTGCGAACAATTGGATTTGTATGATTTTGGATTAGTTGGAACATTTTGTCCACACGTTCTTCAATCGTAGTCGCAATATACGGCATCGGTGCTTGGTTGTGAAGCTTTGCGATCCTCGTGTACATTGGTGCCGAAAAAATAATTTTGAAACATTTATTCTGAATTATTTGGACTTCAGTTTTGTGACATCCAGTGAGGATGCTCCAGGCTTCACAACCATACAGCAACATGCTTCGGATCACAGCTGTGTAAAGAATCAGCTTGATCCGAGAGGATAGTGTAGGTGACTTAAAAAATGGATAAAGTAAGGCAATTGCAGCATTTGATTTATGAATAAGATGCCGAATATGAATTTTGAAAGTAAGCTTGGAATCCAGATGGATTCCGAAATACTTGACTGAAGGCTCTGGTCGGAAGTGATGAGTTCCCAAGGTGAGTTGGATTTGGTTTGGTCTACTAGTCTTTGAAAACAAAACAGCTTTTGTTTTGTTAACATTGAGCTTAATGTTCCATAGACCAAACCAGGAATGGTAGGAATTTAAGGCGGACTGGATTATTGGGACGCGTCGAGGTAATAGACGGAATGGAGCCTAAGATACAAACAAGTATCATCAGCAAAGGATCCTAGGTTAATACGGTTAAAAGTAGGGATGTCTGACACATAGAGAGAGTACAGAATCGGAGAGAGGACTGCCACCTTGAGGAACTCCCGCCAAGAGTGGCTTGCAGTCAGAATTATACCCACTAACCGACACATAAAAGTGTCGGTTAGTTAGGTATTTAGCTATATTTTAATTAAATCAGCCGAAATTTGAAATTTTATTAATTGTATAATAGTCCGTTTATCCAAGTCGTATCGAATGCCTTCTCAATATTGAGGAACACTGCCAAAGTACTTCTCTTGTTGTTGAATCCCGTAACAACTTGGTCAACCAGTCGAGCAAGCTGGAGCGGAGTACTATGTGTTTTTCTAAAGCCAAATTGGTGAGTAGGAATAAGGTTTCTCTCTACCACCTCTCTTTTTAGTCTTGCCAAAATGAGTTTCTCCAGAACTTTCCCCAGCACAGGTAGAAGACTGATTGGCCTTAAGTTGTCCGGGTTGGTTGGATCTTTACCAGGTTTGGTATACCTACAACTTTGGATTTTTTCCAAACCTCAGAGAAGTACTGGTACTTGAGACAAAGTTGAGCTATTTGAAGGAATAGGAGAAGGGCTTTTAGCGGTTAATATTTTACCGCCAAATATGGTAATGGCAATTCTGTCGACTGTCTGTCATATTTGTACGTTCACCGCGATGTGTTCGTAAGTTATATCTGCTTCTGATTGGTCCGCGTTAGGGACTTCCATTGTTCCAATGAGATTGCTGTTTGATGGTCTAGTCGACTGTACGTTATCTCTGCCTTCTGATTGGTCAGCGTTAGGGACTTCCGTTGCTCCAATGAGATTGCTGTTTGATGGTCTAGTCGACTGTACGTTATATCTGCCTTCTGATTGGTCAGTGGTAGGGACTTCCATTGCTCCAATGAGATTGCTGTTTGATGGTCTAGTCGATTGTACGTTATATCTGCCTTCTGATTGGTCAGCGGTAGGGACTTCCATTGCTCCAATGAGATTGCTGTTTGATGGTCTAGTCGACTATACTTGTAGATGTTAGTTAATTTTTTTAATGATAACCGATTGGAGGTTCATAGATTTTATCGCCAAAAAAAATAGCATAATGAGTACCTTTGTTTCTAAGGACGAATTTGCACAAAGAAATGTATTATAAACGCATAGACCACATATTAATACAGAACGGGTTCAAGTGTACACTTTTAAACATACACACGAGGGAAGTAGACACTTACATTTGTATAGACAACCACTGATTGGGAATAGCAATTAAACAAGGAATATCCCATTAGATATAAAATTTCTGATGAGAAGAGAATAAAAATATAACTCACAAGGGAACTGTCAACCATTACATTCCGAAACCTACCTTGAAATTTCTCCCAGAGGCTCTTTGTGATGTACCAAGGCTGTGTTAAAAAAAACTTTCATTTTTAACTGCAAGGCACTAAAATCCAGCACCTAATCTCTCATTAAAACTACAGAGAAGTAACTCTTAACATGACGGATTAAATAATCTCACTATTTGCCGTCCGCGCCGCACCCGTCTCACTCCACTCCGCTCTAACTTAAGGAGGGATGTATATGTTTGTTAAGCACAATGGGTTGTCATTGCAGGATTCTAGTTTCGATTTCTTAAAGTAAGAGTAAATATTTTACTTCCATGTAACTGGAAGAATAACAGTTTTAGATAGGTATTTTCAGTATTTTTTAATTTGTATTTATTTTTTAGAGGACTTGGGATAACAAGACTCCTTATAAAGCGTAATAGCATACTTACTTACTTACTCACTGGCACTATCGAACCCGTAGGTTCATGGCCGCACGGACATAAGCTCTCCATAGATCCCTATCCCGAGCTAATGCTTTCCAATCATTCCCTGTATAATCTACTTCCCTCAAATCATAGTTAATGTTATTCTCCCACCTCATCTTGGTCTACCAACTGGGCGTTTTCCCTCTGGCTTTCCTACAAGAAGCTTCCATGCAAGTCTTTCATTCCCCATACGTGCAACATGTCCTGCCCATCGCAGTCTACGAGACTTAACTGTTCTTATCATATCTGGCTTCCTGTAAAGACCATGTAGTTCATTGTTATGTAGTCTTCTCCATTCACCTGTCTGTTCATCTCTCTTTGGTCCAAAAATTTTCCTAAGTACTTTATTCTCAAAGCGTAATAGCATATATTTCCGAAATTAAGTTTGTGTTTAATTTCTTTGTGTACCTCGTTCCTGTTTGTAATTATTATTCATAGGTATTTGAATTCAGCCACTTTTTAAAAATTGCCATCATTCATCATTAATTGTCCATTTTCATTATATAATTTACATTTATATTTGATCATTTATTTAGTTTTATTGGTGTTTACTTCCAGCCCACATATCACAGTATATGTTTTGCAGTTTTATTTATTCTCCCCTTCTTTAATTCGAACTTCCGAGGGATCCAATTTACTCTATCAAACCAAATATTTTTTTGGACTCTTAAAAGGGACGTAACCTCTGAGGGTCAAAACGTAATTTTTCATTTTTTTTTTCATATAGTCTAGATTGAAACTTCATCTTTAAATTAGTGAAATATTTTCATTGATATCTCTATTACGTTTCGAGTTTTGTTTAAAAATGCGCAATGCTGTCACTCGAGTGAGCCCTTCAGTTTTAGAAGGACCTACATCGTCGTTAAGTTTGTCGCTTGTTTCCCGTAACTTAATATTTTCCATACGGTTTCCCTGATACCTCTCAAAGTTTTCAAGGTATTGAGATGACATTTTGCATGTATATGTAGTTTACCAATGTGAACAAAATATACTACAATTAGTAATGTATCTATTATATTGTATTTTTAAAAACACATTTTAATGCAAATTTTAACAAAAATGAGTATGCATCAATTTAAAATGAAAAATAAAATATATACACTCCATATAATGCAATAATTGTAGTACATTGTGTAGCTACAGCATTAATGAGTAAAATAAACAAAAATCATTAAAATATATTGACATTTAGGAAAATTACGATTATCAGGGAAACGGCAAGACAATGCAAACTTTTCAGCTGACATTTTGAATATATAATTAACCATAACACGACTGAAGTTAGATTGTACTTAAGTACACAAACATGCTCACATTGTAATATAGATATCACATACCAAATTTCATTTCTGTAACCAGCATTGTTACTGAGAAAAAAATTGAAATATGCCATATTTTGAATGGCTAAAGGCGTAGGCCCACCCTTAATACAGTCAGTTAAGATTGCAATTTAGATATATATTCGAATTAAAATCCTACTCCACTTAAAAATGAAACTTTATGAATACAATTCAAAGTCAAGAATCCGCTATAAATTTTACAATACTCAATAGAGTGTATTAGCCCATAGTATCTCCTCGCTATCACATAATAATACTACTTTATCATAAGTAATGCCACGAGTGATTTCCAAATTATCGATAAATTCACGACTCAAGAAGTGAGGAGTGAATTTAGTTAGAGAATTGGAAATCAAGAGTAGCATTTGTTAGGACTATTTAACGAATAAAAGTAAGCTGTTTACTTACAAATCATTATTTGACTATAGTTATTTTAAAATATTTATATATTTAATCTAAATGGCGATGCTTGAAAACAAATGAGAAATGATTGGTACGCTTCATTTGCTTCTATTGTTCGTCACTGCAACAAGATCATATTATTTATTGCGAAAGGAACGCAATATTGTAAGAATACACTTTAGTGGAGAAAAAATGAAACATATCAAACTGTATATTAATTCATTTCTGATGTCCTATGATGTAAATATGACAACTATATTTTTCTGGAAAAAAATACGTTTAATAAAATGCAAACAATAGTTTCTTTTTTTGGTGGTATAATCAATTGCTACAAATGTTTTTATATTAACTCCCGCATGCGGTATGTGTTGACATTCATGCACTATATATACAGCCTGGTAGCCGTATTTCTTAGTGAGTCAGTCACTGCAAAATAATGCTATGACCTATCCAGAATGTTAAAAAGGAGGTGCTTTCTTTATTATGATAAACTTTAGTTGGTAAATTCTAGGCGAAACACGACTGTGATTGGTTGTAAATAAAAAAAATTGTAACGTGATTGGTCGTTGACTCCCATTTGGGGCATGAGTTAAATAGTCATAAGTAATGCCACGAGTGATTTCCAAATTATCGATAAATTCACGACTCCCGAACACCACGTGAATTTATCGATAATTTGGAAATCTCTCGTGGCATTACTTATGATAAACTTGTTTGATAAATTCAAGGTGAAACAAGATTGTGATTGGTTGTAATTAAAAAATCATTGAAATGCGATTGGTCATTGACTCCCACTTGAGGCATGAGTTAAATAGCAGCATAAACTAACAGCTTATTAATATCATTGATTTGCAGGCCTTCTTCACCCTCTAAAGATTTGATTGGATGCTGTAGTACAAAATGATAGTTCACAATTAATGTTGTTTATTTAATTAAATGTTCAGACATTGTGTATTGATATTGTCTGTTTTTAAATTATTGAACAGTTGGATATATTCAATTATGAAGAACTTAATGTAAATGACACGTGTTGTGAAAACCTTCAATACTGCATTAGTAGAGACAGCCTTCATTACGTCAATATTAAATATGATATATTCCAGGTTGATTGCAATTATATTCTCATTTCAATACAAATTATACAGTCACATCGATTGTTCCCATCAGTCATATTCAATCTGTGGCATATCTTTATATATAAAAACTAGCGAATACCCGGAGTGAGATGCTATGCCTAAATAAATTAAATGTATTTTTTTTTCAGTTAAATAAGCTAAACAATCTTACGGGTTAATTAAATTGTATGGTATATATTCTACGAACCAAACATGATGGTTGCTACTGTCCATTTAACCCATTCGCTTCAGGTTTAAATTCTGAATACATTTTCTCAGAAACCGAATTGAAGTTAGCCTAAATTACATTGTCTATTTTCAGATATTCAAAACAAACAAAAGATTACGGTACTTGAGATTTCAATAAGGTTGAAGGCCAAATCACATTCCTCTACTATTCATAAATGTTAATAAAAGATTGTCCTGCCAAGGGATGTACAAAACATTGTAAAATATATAACAGCAGAGTTAAGCGAGTGTACCTCGTCTTCTGAGTTGAAGGTCATTTAACTGCCGGCGAAATTACCTCGTCTTTTGAGGCGAATGGATTAAGGAGTAACGCAGTTGTTGACGGAGGGCGCTGCAGTCGTGTTATGCAGGTGACACTGCTATCTATGAAGTGCAGAGGGGAATGGGACGCGGGACACTGACAGTGCAGGTCTAGTAGAAACTTTGTTAGCGGTGAACATCGCAACATGTAATGTATCTTACTGCGTTGTGAATTAATCACTTTTCTTGGAGACTTTTAGGTGTCTCCATACCTATATACAATACAAACGTAGGTATACAATCCAAATTGTTGTATCGAAACGAAATCGCTGTCCAAGAACGAAAGATGTGGTTACAAGTGATATTAAAAGGCAACTGCGATTCTTTGCCCACTGTACACTACCTTATATGACGTCACGTGTAGCAACAAACAGTGCTTCGCGATGCGTCTGCCTGCAGATATATTTTGAAAGACTAACTAACTAACTGGCACTATCCAACACCTAGGTTCATGGCCGCACGGATATAAGCTCTCCATACATCCCTATCCTGAGCCAATGTTTTCCAATCATTCCCTGTATAATATACTTCACTCAAATTACAGTTAATGTTGTTCTCCCACCTCATTCTTGGTCTACCAACTGGGCGTTTTCTCTCTGGTTTTCCTACAAGAAGCTTCCATGCACGTCTTTCATTCCCCATTCGTGTCACATGCCCTTCCCATCGCAGTCTACGAAACTTAACTGTTCTCATTATATCTGGTTTCCTATATAGACCATGTAATTCACTGTTATGCAAATCTTCTCCATTCACCTGTCTGTTCATCTCTGTTTGGTTCAAAAAATGTCCTAAGAACTTTATTCTCAAATACTTGTAATCTCCTTTCCTCCCTTAAAGTAAGAGTCCATGCTTCGCATCCATATAATATAACTGGTAGAATAATAGTTTTATATATTTTCAGTTTAACGTTTTTTTAAAGGAGTTGGGATATCAAAAGTCTCTGCAATGCATAATAGCACGCATTTCCAGAATTGAGCCTATGTTTAATTTCTTTGTGCATCTCATTACTGTTTGTAATTATTGAAGGTATTTGAATTCAGTCACTTCCTCAAAATTTCCCTCATTTGTCCATTTCCATTATATAATCTATTTCTATGGGTGACCATATATTTTGTTTTATTGATAATTACTTCCAGTCCCAATTTCATAATGTTACACAGTAGTGTGTGCGTGTTGGCCTTTAGTATCGGTTCACTATCGCCCAATAGTACTACTTTTTGAAACACTAATTAATTTTAGATTTCGGAAAAAAAACCGCTTCTAATAATCGATTTTTTTTATAATGCCTACCTCTGCTTATTTTAATAGAATATACTGAGTTTGGTTTTGAAATATCCAAAATTACGACCGCTAGAGCGATTATTAAATTTTCGTTTCAGAAGAATTCCTACACGCAATGTGTTTAGAGTATAATGGATAGCGGATAAACACTCGCCGTGCATAAAAACCTGTGTGTACAAATTCCATAAAGATCTGTTGCGTGGTTAAGAAGTTTATATGTCACAAACATACACAACTCGCAACAAAAATGGTTATTCTTGAGTTATCCGTAAAAGATAGATATATGCTGTCGATGACTTTTTGTAGAATTTTTTTCTGTATACATTAATGTGGTGTATTTGTTTTGATTTAGGCAGCGCAAGCCATTTAAGCGTCTAAAAGTGACTTACAGTATACCTTTCCATCGCAGTTTACGAGGCTTAACTCTTATTATATCCGGTTTCTCATAAAAAAAAACCATGTAACTCACTGTTATATAGCCTTCCCCATTTGCCTGTCTGATCATCTCTCTTTAGTGCAGAAAGATTCCTAAGAAATTTATTCTCAAATACTCGTAAACGTTTCTCCTCCCTTAAAGTGAGGGTCGATGTTTCGTAACCAAATAATGTAACTGAAAGAATAGCAGTTATGTATATTTTCAGTTTAATGTTTTTTTTTTTTTTTGAGAATTTGGGAGGATAAGAATCCCAAAGGGCACACACATACACACACATTAATTTAGGTCATGGTAATTTTCGGTGTCTGCTATATAGGATCGGTGTAGATGTGTAATAAAAATGTTTTCAATACTAATAAAATGCATATCAAATTCCGTTAAGGTGAAATCATAAGATAAAAGTAGATACATCATCGGTTGATTAATGTCTTTGACATGGTCCGATTCCTAATAGCCAATTTTGTCGGTCCATCCAATCTCCTGGTTGTAGATGTTTCTCCTTCATGTATAAACATACTCCCTGACTCCAGGAGGTTTTAGGTCTTCCTCTGCCTCGTCTTCCCTCAGGTTTCCATTCCAAAACAGATTTTCGTAGTCGATCCTCTTCCATTCGCTGGAGATGTCCGTATCATCTTAATTGCTGAGTAGATATAAGTTAAAAAACCCTCAGGGGTCCCCATCTAGGGGATATGTGGATGGCGACCACAAGGTGCCACAAGCTGAGCAAAACATTGCTTCCACTTACTTGTGTTTTGCTCTTTACCTTTATCTTTAACCGATCTGGCATTTCTTATTTTCTTGCACTTACTTATACCAGACTCTTTTAACTTTACTATCTAACCTCTCTTGGTTAACTCTTGTTTTTTCGACCCCCAACGCTATTAGGGCATCCGAGGGCTAGGGAGTCTTTCCTTTCTTCCATTTCTTCCATTTCTTCTTTCCTTTTATTTTCTTTTATTCTCCAGAAAAGCGTGATCAGAGGCTATAAGATGGCAGCCCCAGCACTGGTCTTGCCTTCCTTTGGCCAGCAACCAATTGAAGGGACTATTACTGTGCTTTCAAGTCTTATACGAGAATTTCCCGGAAGGATCAAACTTATGACGACGCTGGAGGGAAAATTTTCTATAGGATCGTAACAGGCCTTGGCCTAATACTTGGAAGGAAGAAGAAGAAGAAGATATAAGTTAAAAATTAAAATGTACCTATTGGCAAGTGCCGTCGTCCTCAACTTTCTTAAAATTATTTATATAAAATGTTAACTGGAGGCCTTTCGGAAGTTAACTTCCATCATCAGCAGGATGAGCTACTGCTACTCGTTGTTGTTGTTGTTGTTGTTTACAACGGTGTAGACTCCAAGTGTCTGTAGCAGCAGCTGACTTGTTGTTGATGATCTCGTACAATGGATTGTTTGACTGGGGTGTGTTCTCATTAAGTCAAACAACCCACTGTACGAGTTCGTCAAAAACAAGTCAGTTGCTGTTACAGACATTTGGAGTCTACATCGTCGTAAAAAACAAGTAGCAAAAGCTCATCCTGCTGATGATGGAAGTTAACTTCCGAAAGGCCTCCAGTTAATATTTTATATACATCATTTTAACACATTGGTGACTGACATCAGTGCGATGCACTCACCCCTACTAGACCGGACATTTCTCTCAATGGGGTGGACTTTTAAATTTTAAACCGCGCTAGCATAATGTGGTTTTTACATAAGTATATTTACAGTCAATAATAATAATACATAAGTAATTCTTTATTAGTGTTCTCACCAGACCTTCTAGTAGAAATTGCGGGTGCGATAGCGTTGGAAACATTCCTCTTTATGTAAAGGCACAGTGCAAAAGAGCATATGTAGCGAGTTTCTTTTCTTGTGTTCACTGCAAATGCGGCAAGTTTTGGAGGATTATTTATTTTTGCCAATCACAATTGGTGTTAATTTATGTTTCTTCATGTCTCAGCTTTCCTGCTCGGTCTTGACGTGGTGTCCTAGAAGTGGTTTCCTTTTCTCTCTGTCTTTCTTCCTCTTCCCTGCCATCTGTTCCTAATTTCACGACTGCCCAAAAAGAGGCTGTTTTAAGCCAAAAAAAAGAATCTGTTTGACATTTTGTTGTTTGAGTTTTGAAATGTATAGACCCCGAAAACATTCAGAAGCCACATTAAAACTCTCTTGCTCCATTTCACTGCTTTTCTAAGGATGTAGTAATATGATAGCTACTGGTCAGCCCTGTCTACACCATTCACATACTTGTTATATTGAAGTAATCAATAGCGCATTTTTACAACTTTACCCCTCCCACTCTCGTGTTGCATGATGCAATGTGCTAACCATTCTTACGTCTCTTTTATCTTTCTATGTTTGAAGCAAACTTCCCCCCTTACTACAAAATGCTCTTTGTCCTGCTTTGAGATTATTTCCTGCTTCCACAAATGATTTTTGAAGCCCCCTGTTAATCCGTATTGTTCCACAAATTCTCTTCTTTCTTTCGAGCAAATTTTCGGCTATAGCCACACTATTATAATAATTATCCTGGTAGACATGATGCCACATATATAAATTCGACTCCATGACGCAAAATAGTGTTTCTTATAATTTTTCCCCTCTACAACATATATTTACAGGTTACATATGTATCTCGTAATCGCCTAACTACCCGCACTAAAATTCCATATTTCACCAGCCGTCTGTCTTGAAACTGTAAACTACTCTTTATGTAAAGATCGAAATTTCATAATAGAGAAGAGAGGGGTATAAGAACAACTAAAATTTATTTCACAATGAGAAAAAACAAAATTGCATGCCTCCTTCAAAAGCGAAGAGGCAGGGAAACCACAGAACACGTAAAAACGGAAATCTCCGTGGCCGGTCGTCTAGCGCTGGTAATTTAAACAAGGAGATCTCCGTGGCCCGTCATCAATGTGTTAAAAACGCTGAGGACGACGGCACTTGCCTACAGGTACATTTAATTTTTAACTTTTATCTTGAAATATTTTTCAACAGAACAAGTTCAATAGCTTCACTTCTTCAGAATTCGTTATAAAGTTGAGGTTTTAACTGGAAAAGATGGGAGATGATTCTGAAACGACTTCAGATCGGATGTGGGATGTGAATTGGAGAGGATTTGGAGTGAGTCTGGAGAATATATCACTTCCATACATTTTACGTAAGTTTACTTAGTCCAAAGATACTCGAGGGAAATGTATATCAGAAGGGCCTGTAGATGTAAGAGGGCATTGTGACCAATCTCCCGCTAAAATTCTCATGCTTTCCACACAGTGAATTCTTTTTTAAAGTAAATACGATGGTATTTTGACACAGAATCAAAAAAATAAATAGATAAATAAAATAATTTATAAACATAATGTACAGTTAGAGAATGATTATTGTATATTTATAAATTTGACGTAAAATAATAAAGAAAAAACACCATCACGACATTTATCAAATAATACGTAATAATAATAATGATAATAATATAACAATAATAATAATAATAACACCGAGCAACAAAAAAGAAACCTTTTTTGTCTCAGAAAGAAAAATATGTGATTCTGATAGTATTCCTATCTCCTGAATTAAAAAATGATATCGGTTTTTCCTCATCACGCAAGTTTTCCGAGAGACAGGTTTTTTTTATAATTTCAAACACTTTAATATTTTCTACATTCGTAACTACACAATATTCGAACATTCGGACTCACCTAGAAAGTAAGAAATTACGATTTTCTACTATATTTCGCCTGTGAAGCATCCCTCTTGATGGTCCAACAATAATCGGTCAGCATATTAGGATTCCATTTGCCTCGATATCTCTTTTCCATAACTGAAATCTTCTGATGAAAGTGTTCCCCGTGCTCATCGCTCAATGGACAAATGGACGAAAAAACGTTTATTAAAAAAATAATTATTTAAATCCATTAATTTAAATTGAAATAAAACAAACTGTGGATGATGGAGAAATTCCGAATACATATTTGAAAACACGATACAAAACTGCATTAAGTACAACTATTGGTACTCATGAGACAAAAATCATGTTGGCCAGTGTTATTGTATATTTATAAATTTGACGTGAAATAAAAGAAAAAAGCACCATTCACGGCTCTTATTAAATAATAATAATAATAATAATAATAATTATTATTATTATTATTATTATTATTATTTATATACAGAATTTTAATGTTTACACATCTTTCTGTGCCTAAAGTTTTGTTTTTCTTCTCCACTCCTCTCTCTCTATCCAATCCATGTCCTCCAGTCCTCTTGCTCTCATTCCAGTTCTTATTTCCTGCATCCGCGAGTTTCGAGGACTTCCTCTCCTCCTTCTTCCAGGTGAAAACCGTTCCAATGTTTTCCTGGGTAATCTTTCTTCTTGCATTCGTCGTATGTGCCCATACCAATTTAATTGCTTATACCGTAATAATAATAATAATAATAATAATAATAATAATAATAATAATAATAATAATGCAATGGATTTTATTCCTTTTTTTTAAAGAATCCAAATACATATGCATTTACATTGCGCACGGGCCTTCTTGGCCGTACGTGCATTATTTTTCCATGAATAAAAAATAAAAATAATCATAATATAAACAAATACCTACATGACTACACAGCTGTATCAAATCAATGAATATATATATATATATATATATATATATATATATATATATATATATATATAATCTATGTCTACACTCCATACACAATAATACACATTTGCATTTATCCATGAAAAGACCATGTGTATAAATATGAGGAAAAAACACATACACAGTGTTCTGCCGAAGAGCAGGTCTTTCACTGCAAACTCAGAATTCTCCACTCTTTCCTTAACTCAGCCTTCCTTCTTGTATCCGCATACAAAATATTTGTTTTAATATTGTCTATCATCTGATGTATTTTTCTGCCTCTAACTTTCTTTCCGTTGACCATTCCTTCTAGAGCATCCTTCAGCAGGCAGTTTCTTCTTAGCCAGTGGCCAATCTAATTTACTTTCCTCTTCTTTATGAGTTCCAGCATTGTTTTTCCTTCGCGAACTCTTTCTAGCACATCTTTAATTATTATTTTGTCTGTCCATTTTATACGTTGCATCCTTCTCCATATCCACATCTCAAAAGCTTCCAGTCTCTTTCCCTCATTCCGTCGTAAAGTCCAAGTCTCTGCAGCATACAATGCTACACTCCACACAAAGCACTTCACTAGCCTCTTCCATAATTCTTTTGCCAAAGGTCCGCACAAAATGTTTCTCTTCTTGTTAAAAGCTTCTTTTGTCATTGCTATCCTCTGCTTTACTTCTTGACCGCAGTTCATGTTACTACTGATAGTACAACCAAAGTATTTGAAGCTCTCCACTTGCTCAATGGCCTCATCTTTTATCCTCATTTTTATCTTCGTTGGTTTCCTTTCTATAATCATGACATTCGTCTTATATATTTGTCTTCATCCCATAATCCTCGGATCTGTTATTTAGCATGTTCTTCAGTGTCATTGCATTTTCTGTTAGCAAAGTCATATCATCAGCAAATCTTATGCAAATAAGATATAAATATATAATAGTATATTACAATACGAGGTTGGGAAGTGGTTTTTACAGAATCAAGGAAAATGTTAAAAACCGAGCGATAGCTAGGTTTTTAATTTCCGAGATTTGACGCCCGATGCTGTAGCGAAGAATGAACTGCTGAATATGGGACGGATGTCCTGAAAGGCCTACATGCATAAAGATTACATATTTTATAAGTTGAGGACGACGGATTTTACCTACGAAGGTATATTTTAACTTATTTTATTTTATAGAATCTTTGTTGGAAATATTTGCGTTCATTATAAACAATTGACTGACGTTAGCAGTCTGGCGAATGTATATATGCTAAATGCCGAAAATAATTGTTGAGATTACAGCAGGTCTTGATATCAATCTCGCATAAAATGGCTGCAAGTATGAGTTATTGTAATCAAAACGACGAAATTCAAGAAGCGTGGGAAGTTGGGTGTGTTCTTTAGTGCCAGAGAAATCTAAATTAAAATATGGAGAAAACGTACATTTCATTCAGAAAGTGGCTGGAAGAGAAGAATTGTAGTGTAAGTGAAAAAAGTTTGGTTGGTTATTTCGTGCTTAGGAGTAAAATATTAAAGTCTCCAGCGAGTTTGTGGTCAGAATATTCAATGCTGATGACGATGATAAATTTAAAAGAAGGTGTCAATATTGCAGATTTTATTACACTAGTTAGCTTCCTCAAAAATAAGAATATTGGACATAGAACTGAAAAGTCTAAAAGTTTTCAGAAGAATTTTGTTAAGTGAACTTTGAATATTGTTTCAAATAAAGTTCAGTTAATTTAAAATGCAGTGATTTCTTTCATATAACGTATATCAACACTAGCTTTTGGATATATTTTTGTATATACATAAAGGGCAGTGGTTTTACTTCCCGCACGTGGGTTGTGATGTGGGATATTACAGTAAAGGTATTTAGGTTGGCAACCCCAAAATGTACGAAGTTGAACTTACAATCACGGTCGCCATTGCAGGTAACTACAACAAAACGCACTATCGCGCAAAAATAAAACAATTTACCTTAGTAGTAATTCCGCTAAAAGAATTAGGAATCAATGTGGGATGAAAATCTGTTCTTTTAAAACCACAGATACCAGTAAAATGATGTATACCCAAATTAGTTTTTTTTTTATTTTATATATGAGTGTAGGTATGTATATACTGTAGATATGTATGTATTTATTTAGAATAGATTTAGAGTAGAATAGAATAGATTTATTTAGCATGGTGGAGTTAAGGCCATGTGGCCTTCTCTTCCAATCACCAGGACAAACATATGTTACATATAAATACAACAAATTACAATAATAGTCATTCTAAACAATTAATTATCTGTCAAATTGAATAATAATGAAAATAATGTCTAATAAACTTAACAAAATTACAGAAGAATATGGATTGAAGATATCTACAGATAAAACGAAAATGATGGCATTTCAAGGTGTAGATCCTGTCAGAAGTAAAATTGTACTGGACAATAAAATTTTGGGGCAGGTGAATCATTTTACATATCTCGGATGCAATATCTCATATGAAGAAGAAAAGGATGTAAATGCAAAAATATTTAAATTTTTAGGAATTTTAGGGTTAATAAATTCTATCTTCAAGCCACAGTTAGTCCAAAAGCATTCAAGACTGAAAGTGTATAAAACACTGGCTCTACCAACTCTTTTGTATGGTAGCGAAGTATGGACGTTGAAACAGAATGATATACAGAGACTTAGATCTGCTGAAATGAGATACCTTCGGAGGACTGCAGGATACACACTACTAGATCACAAAAAAAATGAAGACATCTTAGAAGAATCACATGGAATCTTTAGGAAACAAAATTTCTGATTATAAGTCAAGATGGATGCAACATGTTCATCGAATGGAAGATCACAGAATACCCAAACAAATGTTAAGATATCAACCTGCAGGAAGAAGAAGACCAGGACGTCCACTCAAAAGACTTTTGGATGGTGTTTCTCTTGAGGCCGAAACAGGTCAACAAATGACCTAAATTCGTGAATGTACTATGATGATGATGATGTCTAATAATACAATAAAATAAAATTAATGATAGAATGAATACAGAAAGGAATAACAGCTCGAATGTACTATACATAAAAAGAAAAGAAAGAAAAAAAAAAGTAATAAACTACAATGAATTAATCTATCGCTTAAAATACAAGGCATTAGTTAAATATATTAACAAATCTTAAATCTATTTTTATTAAATAATGAAAAAAAAAACAAATTATTAATGTTTAAAAAGTAATATTAGTGACTTATTTCTGTTAGTAATTTTATGTTCAATTTGTTTCTGAAAGATGGTAAAGTTTGGCAGTCTCTGACATAGGGTGGAAGGGAATTTCATGTTCTAGCAAGAGAAATTGTAAAAGATTTCGAATAATATGTATTAGTTTATATTCCTTTAATCCTGGAACAGGAATATTTACATACGACCAAGCAGATCCGTGCGTGACGTCAATTAAAATGTATTTCCTTTCCTTCGAAATAAAAAGTGAATGAATTTCCACTTCAAGTCACATCACGCGCTATTATTCTACCAGTTATATTATATGGGTGCGAAACATGGACTCTTACTTTAAGGGAGGAAAGGAGATTACAAGTATTCGAGAATAAAGTACTTAGGAAAATTTTTGGACCAAAGAGAGATGAACAGACAGATGAATGGAGAAGACTACATAACAATGAACTACATGATCTTAATAGGAAGCCAGATATAATAAGAACAGTTAAGTCTCGTAGACTGCGATGGACAGGACATGTTGCACGTATGGGGTATGAAAGACTTGCATGGAAGCTTCTTGTAGGAAAGCCAGAGGGAAAACGCCCAGTTGGTAGACCAAGAATGAAGTGGGAGAATAACATTAACTATGATTTGAAGAAAGTAGATTATACACGGAATGATTGGAAGGCATTAGCTCAGGATAGGATGTATGGAGAGCTTATGTCCGCGCGGCCATAAACCTACGGGTTCGATAGTGCCAGTGAGTAACTAAGTGAGTAATTCACATCACGCATGTCCATTTTCATTGTGTCTTTACCGTGTTCTACTGTCTCGTTACTTGCATTAGAACGTTTCATTGTATATTTACCATAATCTGGTTACTTATATTAAAACTGTACAAATATCTAGAAACTGACTGGCTGCATCCCTGTATTTGAACTGAGAGCATGCCAAGAGATTTTTAATTATTTCCATTCTCGCCCAGCCAAGTATGAAAAATCTTGAAATCTTTTTCTGGTGCCTTGTTTTAATAATGCGATTTCACGAATGCTGGAAACTGCTTTATAACACTATTGCGTTTCATTTTAAACACAATTCAAATTTATTTCACTTGGCAAGATGGCACAAACCAGTAAGCTTATGCCCAGCGGTTCACAAACTATGGGTCGTACACTCTGGTGGTCGTCCCTAGAGGATTTCTGATGCATATTTAGACTTATTAATAGAATTACTATCATCATCATCAGCAGCAGCAGCATCAAGGATTAGACCTGCTGGTCTGTTCCGATCTCATGTTAGAATTGGTATATTCATATTTTACTGGGTCTTCCAACATTTCTTCGTCCTAGTGGTTTGTAATGAAGAATCTGTTTCGAAATTCTATTGTTATCCATTCTATTGATGTGGTCCATTCATTAATCTCTGTATTGTGTAATTCTATCTAATAGTTTGAATATATTCACTTCTCTTCGTATATCCTCACTTCGCCTTTGATTCATTAATGTATAACAGCGACATTCCTCAGAAACCTCATTTCTGACGTTTCTATTCTTCGCTCTTGGTTTATGGTTAAGAGGTATATATATATATATATATATATATATATATATATAGTAGTAGGACTTTATTAGACAAAAAGTAAGATATTTACAATATTATTTACAAATATGGGTCGCACGAGCAGTAAGCCGTACGTGCTGTTGACAGTCCGTTACAATAAAGTAATAATTGGTACTAGTGTAAAGAAAAATAAACAACAAAAACAGCAATAGCATTACAATTCGTTGATGATATTGTAGACGTAATGCTAGAAGGAGAAATTGAGGCTCCGGAGATAGGAAATGTTAGAATCCCAGTCCTGTTGTATGCAGATGATTTAATTATCTGTTCCAAGACAATCAAGGGATTGCAAAGAGGTCTTGACCTACTGGAAATATACTGTAGGAATTGGGGATTGACTGTAAATGCTAGTAAGACAAAAACAATGACCTTTAAAAATGGGACGGATTATGGTAGAGCAGAGGAATGGAAATACAGAGATCAAGTACTTCAAAACGTGAAACATTTTGAATATCTTGGTACGACGTTGAAAATGAACGGAAAGTGGAAAAAACATATTGATATAGCATTATTTAAAGGGAGGGGACAACTTAACAGTGTACTCGGTATTCTGGGTCGAGTGCCTGATATTCCAGTCAGCACATTAGAAAAAATGTATGGAGCGATGGTCAGGCCAGTAATGCACTATGGTAGTGAGATTTCGGGTTTCCAAAGAACGGAACTACTAAATAAGGTATATACGCATTTTCTAAAATATATTACAGGACTTAGTAAGGCCGTTTCTAACTGTGGAATTTTATATGAATTCGGGTCATTCCAGGACGACATTAACTGTAAAATTCGAGTACTCAAATACTGGTTGCGAGTAATCCAAGGTGAACAAACAATGCTTAGAGCAATTTGTTACGACCACCAAATTAAAAACATATATATATATATATATATATATATATATATATATATGGCGATATATTTAGTTTTATTCATTAATTACTATTGTAATACTTAAAAGTAATTATATCGTCACACATAGAAATGCATTATGCAAATTGACAGTTAATAAACAAATGAGGGAAATTTAAAACAAAAAGTGGCTGAATTCAAATACCTAGGAAAAATAACTACAAACAGGAATGAGGTGCAGAAAGAAATTAAGTACGCTATAGGCTAAATCTGGGAACAACTGTTATTGCGCATTACATTCTATCCCAACTTCTCTAGATTAGACTGTGTTGGAAGAGAAGGACCACCAAAGTGTCCCCATAGACGCCAAATGATCTCCGCCCTGCCAGCCAAGCGAGCTCTCGGTTCGACCCGTGCGCCCACTCGGCAGCCGAGAAGAATTGACATGCAGGGAACCATCCTATCTCTTCCGGCTGCATTAGGGTATTATATGCCCTCTTCAGCCCTTTTGTGTAGATATGTCGACGATTGAGTGAATATTGACTGCTGATCGTAACTAGCCGCAAATAAGGAAGCAAAGGACCAGCGGTCGGACATTAGCAAGCCTTGAAGCTGGTTGTCGCTGATGGTGATATACTAGTTTTTATTCCAAGCCGCCAAGAGGAAGACCGCAAGCGCCACCGCCGCTGCCAAGCCCCGAGGGGACGGGAAAGGGAGGATGAACCGCTAGCCCAATCAGAAACGGCTCCTTTTAGATTAAGCTGATCTGTTGCGAAATTTTGAAATTGGAAAATTTTGGGAGTGAAATTTACTGGTGGTCTCTAGGGAACCACTCCGGCATTTGTCATTAAAGCCAAGGGAAACCACCGAAAACCTTAGCAGAGTGGCTAGAAGTTAGTGATGCATCATAAAATAATTTGGAAAAATAAATTATTAAAGAGGTGCCCTGTCAAAGACCGTTGGATAGCTGCCGATCCCAACTTCTCTCAAAAACGTTATATATATATATATATATATAATTAAGTGTTTAACAATGCAAGCTTAATATGGTATGATAAGAAAAATAAATGCCTGGACGGGATTCGAACCCGGAACTCTGAGTCTGTACCTCAGCGTGTTATCCGTTACACCACCAGGCGAATCCAATTCAAACACTTATCTTTCTTATATATGTATTATATTCTCCATTAGTCCACCGCTGTGGTCTCGAGGTAGCGTGCTGCCTTGTCACGCAGCGGGCCCGGGTTCGATCCCCGGTCGGGGCAGTTTTTCTGGGTGAGGTTTTTATCGGGGTTTTTCCTCACCTGTAAGACAAATGTCAGGAAAACTTTAAAACCCAAACGGTCCCCGAAATCATATGGTCATCATCCTTATCATTATCATCCTTACCATTATCATTATCATCATCATCCTTCACCGGTGTGCAAAGCAACGGGAAGCTACCACACCTACACAATTCCCTAGTAAAGCTGCAAGCATAGCATGAAAATGCTATGATTGCAGTGAAGGACCTGCCTTCGGGCAGAATTACTATGGATGGATGGATTCTCCATTATTACTAGATGTCGCGAGAACTCGGTCTTCACTGCTATCTAGTAGCTGACTATAACAAGTAAGCAAATTAAAGAAAATATTTTTACTTTGTAGCAGTCACACTTTATAGATATACATATATAAGAAAGATAAATATTTGAATTGGATTCGCCTGATAGTGTAACGGATAACACGCTGAGGTACAGACTCAGAGTTCCGGGTTCGAATCCCGTCCAGGCCTTTATTTTTCTTATCATACCATATATATATATATATATATATATATATATATATATATATATACTCACTGGCACTATCGAACCCGTAGGTTCATGGCCGCGCGGACATAAGCTCTCCATACATCCCTATCCTGAGCTAATGCTTTCCAATCATTTCCTGTATAATCTACTTCCCTCAAATCATAGTTAATGTTGTTCTCCCACCTCATTCTTGGTCTACCAACTGGGCGTTTTCCTTCTGGCTTTCCTACAAGAAGTTTCCATGCACGTCTTTCATTCCCCATACGCGCAACATGTCCTGCCCATCGCAGTCTACGGGACTTAACTGTTCTCATTATATCTGGCTTCCTATAAAGACCATGTAGTTCATTGTTAAGTAGTCTTCTCCATTCACCTGTCTGTTCATCTCTCTTTGGTCCAAAAATTTTCCTAAGAACTTTATTCTCAAATACTCGTAATCTCCTTTCCTCCCTTAAAGTAAGAGTCCATGTTTCGCACCCATATAATATAACTGGTAGAATAATAGTTTTTATATATTTTCAGCTTAACGTTTTTTGAAAGGAGTTGGGACATCAAAAGTCTCTGCAATGCATAATAGCATGCATTTCCAGAATTGAGCCTATGTTTAATTTCTTTGTGCATCTCATTCCTATTTGTGATTATTGTTCCTAGGTATTTGAATTCAGTCAATTCCTCAAAATTTCCCTCATTTGTCATTAGCTGTCCATTTCCATTATATAATGTATTTCTACGTGTGACCATATATTTGGTTTTACTGATATTTACTTCCCGTCCTAATTTCTTAGTGTTACTCAATAGTGTGTGCGTGTTGGCCTTCAGTATCTCCTCGCTATCGGCCAGTAGTACCACATCATCAGCATAAACTAACAGCTTATTAATACCATTCAGTTGTAAGCCTTCCTCATTCTCTAAAGATTTAATGGCATGCTCTAGTACAAAATTAAATAGTAGAGGAGATAGTGCATCTCCTTGCTTCAACCCATTCTGGATTTCAAAAGTGTCTGAAAACTGTTTGCCTACACGCACCCTACTCTTTAAGCCATTTAGACACATTCGTATAAGTCTAATAAACTTTTTGGGAATTCCGAACTCCAGCAGGATACTATATAACTTCTCCCTCTTAATTGAATCATATGCTTTTTTGAAGTCTACATATAGTTGATGTACAGTACCATTATATTCCCATTTATTTTCTAAAATCTGTCTTATACTAAAAATCTGATCTGTTGTAGACCTGTTTCTTCTAAATGCACATTGATGATCTCCTAGAATGTCATCAATATAGGGAGCAAGTCTGCTTACTAATATATTTGTTAGAATTTTGTACGAAGTTGAAAGTAATGAGATGCCCCTATAGTTGTTGCAATCAGTTTTATCTCCTTTCTTATAAATTGGTACGATAATTGATTCCTTCCATTCATCTGGAAGAGCTTCTTTTTCCCAAATCATACTAAGCAACCAGCGTATCTTGTCCATCAAATTTTTCTCCCCCTGATTTTATCAGTTCTGCTGGGATCTCATCTGAACCTGATGCTTTATACATCTTCAATTTTTCAATTGCCATTTCAACCTCTAATGCACTTGGCTCTGCGACTAGCATTTCTGCTGTCTGTAACTTATCCTCCTCAATGTCCTGTTCTGTATGTACATTTAATAGCTGATTAAAATAACTTTTCCATCTATTTAATATACTCTTGGAATCTGCAATCATATCCCCATTTTCATTCCGAATTATGTTTGTTCTAGCCTGAAACCCTTTCTTCTCTATACTAATTCCCTGATATAATTCTCTAATGTTCCTATTTTTTGCATTCATTTCAAGATCATTAATCTTCTCTCTCAAATATTCCCTCTTTTTACTCTTTAGTAACTTGGTGGTTTCCCGTCTAACACTACCCAATTGCTCTAAATTTACCTCATTTGGCTCGTGTAACCATTTCATTTTTGCTAGCTTTCTTTTCTTTACAATGTCGGCACATTCCTCATCAAACCATTTCTTGTTTTGCCTCTTTTTTAAACAACCAATGCTTTCTGATGCTGACAATTTAATAGTATCTCTTATAGCCTCCCATTCTTTATTTATATCAGTTTCTTCTTCGTTTGCCACATTGTCATCTGAAGATTCCAGTACTTCAAATCTATTAGCAATTTTGATTTGGTATTCTTGTCTTGCCGCATTTCATCATTTTTCAAGTTTTTTAATTCATATTTTACTGAATCATCTTTAGCGTTTGTTCCTCTCATAAGCGATAGCCGTTGTCTGATTTTCACCCTGACCAGATGATGATCTGAATTGCAGTCTGTCCCTCTAACTGATCTAACATCAATGATGCTACTGTGCCAGCGTTTATCCACTAATACATGATCTATCTGGTTCCGAGTTTCTCCATCTGGGGACGTCCAGGTGTATTTATGAATATCCTTATGCTGAAATGTTGTGCTCTTAACAATGAGATTCTTTGATGTGGCAAATGTGACTAATCTAACCCCGTTGTCGTTACTATCTTCATGAAGACTGAATTTGCCTATTGTTGGTTTGAATATATCTTCCCGCCCCACTTTTGCATTAAAATCTCCTAAGACAATTTTCATATGATATCGTGAAAGGCTATCAAATAAGCATTCTAATTCTTCATAGAACTCATCCTTGATCTTGTCATCTTTATCTTCTGTGGGGGCATGTACATTTATAATTATAAAATCATGTCGTTTACCCTTTAGAATTATGTATGATATCCTATCACTAACAAACTTAATATCTCGGATAGCGGATAGGATACTCCTTCTGACTAAAAAACCCGTTCCAAATGCAGGTCTTTCTGCACCCCCATAGTATAATGCAAAGCTTCCTGATTCCTGACTACCTTCTCCTGGCCACCTAACTTCCTGTAAAGCGACTATATCCAAGGGCGATTTATCCAATTCCCGCGTTAATATCTCTAGTGCCCCGCTATTGTATAAAGTCCTAACATTCCATGTTCCTAGGAACATGTCCCTGTGTTTGAGCCTTTGGCATGGGTTCCCTGAAGTAGTCCCCGCCCGGAGAACCGAATGGGGGACTATTTGACCTCCGGAAAATTTTACCCCAGTAGAACCCATGTCCGCATTTCTTGACGGTTGTATTTTTACAGTGAAAGATCGTCACTCTTTCGACCAAGGTACTTATTTCGTCTGGCTTATCACCTTCGACCAGTCCGGCATGGGTAACCCTATCGGCAGCAATGCTACCGCCGGCATAGCTTTCAGGATCATTTAAGCACACAAGCCACTCCACCACGACAAGGTAAAGATACCATGGAGGGATATATATATATGTAGGGTCATTAAGATTTATTTTTACCTGACTGATTTATTTTCACGACTGTCAAAACAGCTGATGATGACGACAACGTGTCGCCGATACTGCAGTGCTGTGTTAAAAAAACATAGAAGTATGAGGTAAGAAGAAATCACGATTCTTTTAATTATTATATAAAGTCTCCATTTTTCACATTATTCTTTCAGTTTTTTGCCTATATATTTTATGTCATTTATATTTATAAAACATTGGCTCTTACTTTATGGAGGCAGAACATATTACGAGTACTTGAGAATAAAGTTGTTAGAAAAAGTTAGGACCAAAGAGAGAGAGAGAGAGAGAGAGAGAGAGAGAGAGAGAGAGAGAGAGAGAGGCGAACCTGAAGTCGGTTGTGTTTACTGCACTGAAGAAGCTGATCTGTAGAAGTAAGTTTGGATTGGATGATAATATTCACAACACATGCCACACATATATCCACGTCATGTTAGAGTGAGTGGTGAGACTGGTATCCCAGGTTGTGATGCATTCAAACACCTGCGCCCTATAGTGCGGCATTCCGCATCGCCTTTCAACCCCTTGAGACGAATTCCTGTCAGACCCTCTACACCAATATTTCCTACTTGCAAATCTACAACCTTATACGCATGGAACACCATGTAAATTTTACTGCCTGCTTCATTTATTTATTATTATTGTTATTGATTCGAACTTAGATCTGCTGAAATGAGATATCTTCGGAGGACTGCAGGATACACACTATTAGATCACAAAAAAAATGAAGACATCTTAGAAGAATTACAATTACAAAATTGTATTTAACTGCAAATGTAAATTTTATAAATATATTGCATTTTTTAAATTTTAGTGCATTTTTTGTAATTGTTAGTGCATTATTACATTTTTATAATGTATTTTCTTGTATTTTATTTTGCATTAAAAGCCTTGCCTTAGCCATCATTATGAAATTCGCCATGTTTAGTCTAAATTTGTGTTTCGTCGTAATGTTCTGTTAAATCGGAGTGATAGTATTCAGCATCAAGGATTACATCCTAAGGTCTCATGTTAGAATTAGTCTGTCCAAACAGGATTCAAACATTTGTTACATTACAATATAACTAACTCTATCTCACTTGCACTATCGAACCAATAGGTTCATGGCTGCGCAGACATAAGCTCTCCATACATCCCCCTATCCTGAGCTAATGCTTTCCAATCATTCCCTGTATAATATACTTCCCTCAAATCACAGTTAATGTTAATCTCCCACCTCATTATTGTCTACCAACTGGGCGTTTTCCCTCCTACAAGAAGCTTCCATCCAGTCTTTCATTCCCCATTCGTGCCACATGTCCTGCCCATCGCAGTCTACGAGACTTAACTGTTCTTATTATATCTGGCTTCCTATAAAGACCATGTGGTTCAATGTTATGTACTCTCTTCCGTTCACCTGTCTGTTCATCTCTCTTTGGTCCATAAATGTTCCTAAGAACTTTATTCTCAAACACTCGTAATCTCCTTTCCTCCCTTAAAGTAAGAGTCCATGTTTGGCACCCATATAATATAACTGGTAGAATGAGAGTTTTATATATTTTCAGTTTAACGTTTTTTGAAAGGAGTTGGGACATCGAGAGTCTCTGTGATGCATAATAGTACGCATTTCCAGAATTGAGCCTATGTTTAATTTCTTTGTGCATCTCATTCCTATTATAGAATATAGAAATATAAATGACAATTAAGTACGGTATAATATTTGATACTAAATGATCACACACATTCTTCTCTGGCCACAAAATTAATTATTAGGCCAATATATATTATTTACTGGGTCTTCCAACATATCTTCAACTATGCAGCCGACTGTTGAGGTGTTCACAGAGAACATGCAGAATCTCCTGAAGATGTCAACGGCTGTAGTAGACGAAACGCTGAGTTTCAAGAAAACCGGGCCAGGGCTATTTAGCCCGGTAGGTGAACCAAACAGGAATTAAGTTACCGGCCGTGAAAGCCTATAATTGAATAGTTGCCCCGAAAAGAGATCTAACCAACAAAAACAAAAATTGAGTTTTCGTGGATTAATGACCTATCCGGAAAATATCACGGTATGGTGTTTGTAAAGTTATCCATACTCTCTTCCAGACGTGTTTTATTTATTTTTAAAAATTGGCTTTGAAGCGAATAGCGATCTATCTCTAAGAAATGGCGAAAGCAGTTAGTCAAGTTATTAATAGCAGTGCAGAGGAACAATTATTGCACAAGTGTAAATTCATCCCATCACAGTTCCGTGAATTTTATCACAATCTTAGAGAAATTGAGTGAAAATAAGAAAGACAAAGAATGTAACGAAATAACATTAAATGGAAAATAAATATTGAAAACTGATTCAGTTACAATTTTTTCTAACTGAGTCAGTGTTCAATATGCATTCCCTATTTCTTATTGTAACATTTTAATTTAAATATGGGTTAGATCATTCTTGCACTCTATAGACATAGATCGTGTTTGCACAAACTTTTGTATTAAATTGTTAATATTCAGTCAGTAGCGTGTTATTTTGCTTTCAAATTGGCTGAACATGTTTCCAATAGGATGAGAGATTAAAGTGGATACGATATATACTCCTGGCGCGACAGGCCTACAAGGCCCTTAGCCTACCAGCCGGCTGCTGGCCTCACATCCACATGTGTCAATCACAGAGGTAGATGATCAACAGCCAGTGTAGGGGTGACATGTGGTTAGCATGTCGAGTCCCCCAGCCGTTATAGCTGGTTTCCTCAACCTGGAGCCGCTACTTATTGCAGCTACCCAATTGCCTCACGATGCTGGGTGGGCACCGGTCCCATACTGGCCGAAATACCATGAGAAAATGTCTTCCCCCATGGAGACTCGAACCAGCGCAAGTCCCGTAGCTCTGCGCCAAGGCTTCCTACCTTAACCGCTCGGCTACGGCGCGGAATAAATGTAATAACAACAAAATTAATAATCCGTCTTTTTCGTTTTCCCGACAATTTGTAGTGTGTGGGTTAGATATATTTTCGGTGCAACTATTCAATTTTTCATAACGTATGTTTGTCCTGCTGAGTGAAAGATAAGGCCAGTTCGTCTTAATTACGACAGGCTAAATAAATAAATAAATACATCTAATATATACAAATTAATGTTTGTTTGTTCGTACTTTATCTGCGGCCATACTGTTCATCCAATTTTGATGCGACTTTTTGAAAAATGTTTAGGAGACTTCCGGCATGAACATAGGCTATACGAGAGTTGTGATACTTTTTCCTACACCCTTAAAATCGCCCTTTGTAGTGGAAAACGTGAAAAAATTAACTCTTTTGACGCTTAAATGGCTTACGCTGCCTAAATCATAACAAATACACAAAATTAACGTACATAGAATTTAATATCTCAAACAGCTGTACAAAAAACTTCCGCGACAGCATATGTTTATCTCTTACGGATAACTCACAATAACCATTTTTTGTCTTTCATGAGACGAATATGATACGGCCCTAATAATGATTAATGAATATAAGAAATGAATAAATAATGAAGGAATAGAATATAGTTAAAAATAAATTAAGTTTCATGTTGGTAAATAGTTCTCACAAGAAGCGGTTGAAACCCTAAGTAAAAGAGGTCATAAATATGTAACTCCTCAAATTAGACCTGAAATGTTTAAGCTGGGTCTAGCTTCAAAACTCACGTTTGGGAGAAATGTCAAACTCCAAATTTACAATCGCGTTAAGCCCAAGCTGGCAACACACTCCCTAGCCGTGAGAATAAAATCAAAAGGTAGGTGGTGGTTTAAATAAAATAGTTACGCCCTTGGTGGACATGTGATTAAATATTCTAACCAATCAAAATGAGAGTTAGGGTAAAGACCATATATGGGAATAATTGGTCCTGACTTCGATACGGAACTCATGAGGACAAAATTTAATACACTTACACTGACACTTATACTCGACACTTAGAAGAAAGAAGATCTTGATTGTATAGTAAAAAAATTACTTTTAACAACGATTATGGACTTAGGAAAAATCTCCCGAAGCCATAAGTCATTTGCTGGTCCTCATTAGCGAAATATCGAAGGCCAGGGACGGAAAAGTTTTATTTTTACTGTGTAACGTTCATTTAAATTGGCAGAGATTAATTAAATAAAATAATTCAAACAATTAGCGATTGTCTGTTCCCACGCAATTCTCCTTCCGAACCCTATATAGATAGGAGTCTCAGCGCTCACCCTAAAAAAGGAACCGACTAGCTACCGAGGAAGGGCAAGTAAAATAACCAATTAAAATCAAGGTGAAACCCTAGTGACATTTAACAGCACCCCCAAAATACCTGCCCCAAAGTGTCGCCCAACGAAAGGGTCCTTTTACTGTGACAAAGTGTTTTCAACGTGAGTGCATTCGAAATAAGAGTGACTTACGAAAGTTGTGGACTGAACATCATGATCCAGCAACAGTGTGGAAGACAACATTCTAACCACGAGATGGAAGGAGCAGCCAGGAGTGGACAACAATCCAGGAGCAGATCAACCTAGATAACCGATGGCGGATCTCTACAAACCTGACGTAAGACAAACAAATAGCCAAATATACCAAGGTAAAGTGACAGATTTGTAAAAAAAAATTAAATAATGTGTTAGGAAGTCAAATTTAAATATACGAAGAAACAATACATTGTAGTGTTAAGAGATTAAATATCAATAAATTCAAGGGAAAATAGAAACAAAGATCCGATTCTTCCTTTATGTAGTTGGCACGCAATATTGGGCAAATATCTAACTTATAAAAATATTTAATGATCCTCAGGAGTAGAAGAACAACTAAAGAAATTAATAAGAACAAAGACAGTCGGAAAATGGAGGGAAATAGTGAAAATGTTATAGAAGGGCAAGCTTCGTCAGAAAGTAGGCCTAATGATGAAGTAGAAGTAGGGACAGAGCATAACGATAGCCCGAACGCCCCCTTAAATGCAAATGATTCAAAGAAAACTAATAAGTCCCAGAACGACTTTGAATATTTCATGAGGCAAATGTTAATGTCAATGAGGGAAGATATAAATAAAAATAGTAAAACATTGGAAGATATGAATAAAGAATTGAGGGAAGATATAAATAAAAATAGTAAAACATTGGAAGATATGAATAAAGAATTGAGGGAAGAGATATGAATAAAAGTAATAAAGAATTGAGGGAAGAAATAAATAAATCAAACGAATCCATAAAGTCCTTGAAAGTAGAGATTAAAACACAGTCATGACTCTCTAAAGCTAGAACTCCAGGGGACAGTAGAAAAAATTGACCACGAAATTAGCAGAAAAGAGTGAGATAAGTAGAAATAGATATGACGGAAGGGAGATAGGTGATGAAAGTCCCCAGAAAATAAATGTAAAATTAACAATGATGTCTCTGTGGTAGTTAATCCAATAGACGAAAGTACCATAGATGAAACTCAAAGGGAATTAGATAGGGAAATAACACTTCAGAATGAGGGGAAAGAATGCGAGCCAACTATTATAGGTGTAAACAAAATACCTCAAACCAATGGCTATGAATTACATGGGAATATATTTAAATGTAATAATGAAATGCATGTTAGTAATGAAGTTAAATTAAATCAAAATGGAACAACTGACCTGATGATTTCGGCACAACCAAACATCCGTTCAGTATTCCAAGTTGAAAATGTGGATATGCAAAGTAGATGCATGGAAAAGATACGAACAAAGTATGAAAAGAAAAACAAGAAAAAGGCAGGGCGTAAAGAAAAGATGCGTAAGTCATACCGCGTAATAAAGAAGCGCCAAATAAATAGGAGGAAATGGTCGAAAAACAGTCAATACGTTAGATTCAAAGGTAACATAATGAAGTACTGTACTAAATTAATGCATGATGAGAGAGAATGTTACCTAGAAAAATATCGTGCTGAAATATTTGATCCGGGCGCGAAATTATCGCAAAGTGGTAGAATGCAAATTTCACACTATCCTGTTAGAATGGATGTAATATCAGTTAGACATTAACATGCACCTGCATTGTATGCACAACAATTAAATAAATGGTAATTAGAAAATAAGATTATATATGGTAATATTAGTATGATAAATGCAAGAAGTGTTGGTCATGCATATATCAGATTAGTATTAGAAAAATGTAATGAGAAATAGTTTAAAAGGGTCTTATATTTGTACTTGCTAGAAAACATGAGACTAGACAAATGTTGACGAAAACAGGGGAAGAAAATTTAAACTTACAGAGGGAGCGAGAGGCACCACCCCGCTTTATAAAAAAAAAAGAATAAAAATAATTATCATGTATATCTGCCTTAATCTAAAGCGTGAACAATAACAGAGACGAGGATAATAATAAGTAAAGTGTGAAAATTACAAAGAAATGAACAGCTGATCGTAGTGGGAATATTTAAGAAAACGTTGAACCCAGTCCAGAATAGAGATAAAAATCAGTTCACTAAACTTAAAATGTTGTAAAAGATGAAAGAGTGCGAGTGAGACGGAAATAGGCACACCCTTCACAGGTACGAAATTCATTTGTCGAAAACAAGTTACTTACACAAATACGATGTGAAATGAATAAATAAATGTTTAAACAAAACTCTAAAAAAAATAACCATGTGCTATTATAACTTTATAGTCAATTTCATAATGATTCAAATGTTCTTAAAAACCTAATATTATTCTTGAGGAATAAAATGGAAGCGTTATAAGCATACGAAACTTTAAGAAAGAGGTTAAGGCATCGTCCTTTTAACAGTTTATGATTGGTGACAGATAAAAATATAGCGTAGACAAAGTGAAAGAATGAATAAATACAGGATCAAAGCCCGAAGGAGGCGTTTATATTACGTCCTTTTAAATGATAAACGTTCGCTCATATGATAGCGAGAATTATTAAGGGTAGATAGAGCGACATGATTTTGATTCGACCGGTGTTGTCGAGTTGTTTACTAATGAAATATAAATTGTCGTCAAAAAACGAAATTGACGAATATGAGCTACGATGATATAAAATTCTGTATACAACGACGGTTCTGCGCGTATGAAATGTGATATTATGTTACCGAGAAGTAAATAAATAAGGATAATTTCCACCTTAATTGATTGAATAAAAATAATATGCGAATGATGGATAAAGGAGTTCTATAAAGAATAAATAGTTTTTCAAGGTATTGTGAAGATCAGTCAGTGAACATGCTGAGAATAAATGTTCAATGACCACAGCTAAAGGGAGCGCCTATTTAAAAAAATAAATAAATAAATAAATAAAAAAGAGATAGATTTACAAATGAATTAGGCCTATTATGATGAATCGTGAAATGTTCTGAAAACTGAGATCGCGGTTATAAACATATAGGATTATTATTAAGTACCGATATGCTTATTTATAAAGGGTGATCATCGAAAATTACATAGGAAACTAATTAGTAAAGTTACCATTTGATTAAAAGAGGGCAAATATGTTTACGGCAACATTAAGATCGATGTCTCATTAAAGAAATAAATGACCCAAATAGAATAAATTAGTAGGTAATTGAAAAAAAAAATGTTAGTTTATAATAAGTGAGTTCCAGTGAATATGTAAAGTGTGAACCATGGAAAGTGCGAACGATATAAAGGGATGATATAAATAAAAAAATGTGCATGGCATTGCAATAATAAACTGAGTGATATATGGAAAACGTATTATGCTAAATTACCGAGCGTGTGAGAAATAAAAGTGACGTAATCAAAACAAACAAACGTATAATAAAGTGAAAAAAACGAGAAGATGTATGGGATATGATAAACTAACCATAGGGTTAAAATAAGAAAAACAATTGTTGATCAAAAAAAAAAAAAAATAAGTAAGGTGAACCACCGATCGCAAATTGAGTTTAAATGTACATGCTTTCTTTTTGTTGTTGTTCTAGTGGTAATATGCAGAAAACTGTAAGTAAACCAGGGTGATATATGTTCAATAATATAATCTATTTTGTGTTTGTAAAAAACATTTCCATATATGGTACTTGTAGGAAAAGTAATAGTGTAATACTTTTTGGTTTGATGTAATTAGCATATTTAATTACTTCTCTTCTAAGGGGAGCTGTGTTAAAAAAAAAAAAAAAAAGAAGATATTTTAACTTTACGTTAGTATTTTTTTTTGTTTTAACAAGAGGCATTGTGAGACGAATATGATACGGCCCCTAATAATGATTAATGAATATAAGAAATGAATAAATAATGAAGGAATAGAATATAGTTAAAAATAAATTAAGTTTCATGTTGGTAAATAGTTCTCACAAGAAGCGGTTGAAACCCTAAGTAAAAGAGGTCATAAATATGTAACTCCTCAAATTAGACCTGAAATGTTTAAGCTGGGTCTAGCTTCAAAACTCACGTTTGGGAGAAATGTCAAACTCCAAATTTACAATCGCGTTAAGCCCAAGCTGGCAACACACTCCCTAGCCGTGAGAATAAAATCAAAAGGTAGGTGGTGGTTTAAATAAAATAGTTACGCCCTTGGTGGACATGTGATTAAATATTCTAACCAATCAAAATGAGAGTTAGGGTAAAGACCATATATGGGAATAATTGGTCCTGACTTCGATACGGAACTCATGAGGACAAAATTTAATACACTTACACTGACACTTATACTCGACACTTAGAAGAAAGAAGATCTTGATTGTATAGTAAAAAAATTACTTTTAACAACGATTATGGACTTAGGAAAAATCTCCCGAAGCCATAAGTCATTTGCTGGTCCTCATTAGCGAAATATCGAAGGCCAGGGACGGAAAAGTTTTATTTTTACTGTGTAACGTTCATTTAAATTGGCAGAGATTAATTAAATAAAATAATTCAAACAATTAGCGATTGTCTGTTCCCACGCAATTCTCCTTCCGAACCCTATATAGATAGGAGTCTCAGCGCTCACCCTAAAAAAGGAACCGACTAGCTACCGAGGAAGGGCAAGTAAAATAACCAATTAAAATCAAGGTGAAACCCTAGTGACATTTAACAGCACCCCCAAAATACTGCCCCATTCATTGATGTCAAGAATATCGGGATAAGCAGATTCCCGAACAGTGCACGGATGTTGGTAAAAACATATGCTATTAGCATTTATTTATGAGTAGCAGCGCTCGCCGGGTATTAAATAGTAAATATATAAAAATAATTGCATCCTGGTGGCATTTATTTTAAAAAATTGAGTCGCAGAGTTGCTATTCTCACGATGAGAATGATGATTTGTGACGTGTCTTGGAAATTGTTAATGTACAGTAGCGAGTAACAATTGGACGAGACAGGAAATAATGTATAGTGACCAAACTGAACAGCAAACAGACGGAAGTGTCGGGACATGTTGCAAATCCCGGAGGGACTGTAGTAGTCCCTACGTGACATCAATACTCTATTGTGGGGAAATCTGATTTGTCATTCAGTCAGTAATATGAGGGTGAACGCATCGCTGGCCATCAAGAAATGTGTATCTCCAGTCATCCAAACTTAGTACAACAAAAAGTTTCAATACAAAGGGAATTATGTTTGCCTCACTTATTACTGGCAACAAAACACGTTTATCAAATCACTAGACCGTTCTTGTGTTGTTTTCTTTTTTCCATTTACACGTTCCTATCCACTTTTTAAAACTATTTCTTTATTGTGCTTTCTTTTCTCTCAGATTCACATGGATGTCAATATCAATCTCTCTCTCTCTCTCTTCTCTCTCTCTCTCTCTCTCCTCTCTCTCTTCTCTCTCTCTCTCTTTCTTTCTCTTTTTAATGAATTCCTAAGGAAAGAACCTATTGAGGTTGTTCTCATGAAAATATGTTTGTAAGAAAATTACAGATATTCTCCGATCCTGTTACGATAATTCGAGTACCGCCAAGCAGGCCCGTACGAAATGTAAATGCAAATTTATTTCCTTTCCTTTGAAATAGAAGGACAATAAATCCCATCCCATATATATATATAAATTAGTAGAAGCTATAAAAACATTATACAAAGGATCTATTTCAAAAATAAAAGTTGGAAATCATATACCAAAGGGGTTTACTATTACAAAAGGTTTAAGGCAAGGTTGCAGTTTACCTCCAACTCTATTTAAAATTTATCTCGAAAGAGTACTAAGAAACTGGAGGAAAAAATGTAAAAAAATGGGCATACCCATCCAAAATACACATGTATATTCACTAAATTTTGAGATGACCAGGTATTAATAGCACAGGACCACGATGACATAGAATATATGACAAAAAAAACTAAAAGAAGAATATGAAAAATGGGGACAGTGTATAGGAGAAGAAATGGAAAATATACATTTCAACAATGGAGAAGAACTAAAACCTAGTACTGAATTCATTTATTTAGGAACAAAATTAGACCATTCAGGCGATAACACAGTGGAAATTAAAAATAGAATCGCACAAATAAAACAAGGAATAAATGCTTTAAACTCTATAATGTTGAGTGATTCTGGTATCAACATCAACACCAACTATGGACCACGGCCACAGAACCCGGAATCACTCAACATTATGATTACCGGCCGTGAAAGCCTGCATTCAACTGCTTTAAACTCTGTTTCGTGGAGCAAAAATATTACAAAAAATAGAAAATTACAAATATATCAAACCATAATTCAGAGCATTTTAACATATGGTGCTGAAGTCTGGTAAATTCCTACCAGGGAAATGAAAAGAATTTTAAGTACAGAAATGGATGTTTTAAGAAGATCAGCTGGAAATCTAGAATGGATAGAATACGAAATAAAGAAATAAGGGAAATTATGGGTGTACAAGAGGAGCCAGACATCAAAGACATTATAGAAAAGAAAAGATTACAGTGGTATGGTCATGTCAAAAGAATGCCAGAGCAAAGATTGTTATGGAATAGATCCCAATGGAACGGAAGAAGAGAGGAAGACCGAAGAAAATTGGATAGAAGGGGTACAAGCAGCTATGAATATCAGAGGAATGGAGGAAGATCAATGGATGGACAGAGAGGAATGGCGTTTGGTTTCCGGAAGATGGCGGCAGCTGCCATGATACCGGATGATGATGATATGTATATATATATATATATATATATATATATATATATGTGTGTGTGTGTGTGTGTGTGTGTGTGTCCGCCGCTGTGATCTCGGTGTTGCGTGCTGCCTTGTCCCGCGGCGGGCCCGGGTTCGGTTTCCGGTCGGGACTGGCTGCTGGGTGGGTTTTTTCGGGGTTTTTCCTCGCCTGTGGGACGGGGGTCAGGAGGGGTGGTTTGGGGCCCGTCGGTTCCCAGGGGTCGTCCGGCCATCATCATCATCCTTCACTGGTGTGAAAACCAATGGAAAGCTACCACACCTATAATTCCGTAGTAAAACTACAAAGCGTAGCATGAAAACGCTACGATTGCAGTGAAAGACCTATCCTCGGGCAGAATTACTATGTATGGATATATATATATATATATGTGTGTGTGTGTGTGTGTGTGTGTGTGTGTGTGAGTATAAATTCTTGGGAAAATGTTTGAACCAAAGAGAGATGATTAGACAAGCGAATGGAGAAGACTACATAACAGTGAGCTACATGAGTTTCATAAGAAACCAGACATAATAATAACAGTTAAGTCTCATAGACTCTGATGGACAGGGCATGTGGAACGAATGGGAGATGAAATAGTGCCATGGAAGCTTCTTGTAGAAAAACCTAAGTGAAAACGCACAGTTTATAATCTAAGAATGAGGTGGGAGAATAACATTAACCATGATTTGAGGGAAATATATTATACAGGGGATGTTTGGAAACAGTTGGTCAGGATAAGAATGTGTTGAGAGCTTATGTCCGCGTGGCCATAAACCTAAGGGTTCGATAGAGCCAGTGAGTTAGTTAATTCCGATCCTATCTTATAGAAATCGAAAATATGCTTCAGAATTTCAGAACTTACTGTTTATTTTTGGGCGTTGCATTCTTTCACAGGCTAGAGTGCTTACATTGCGTTAGGTTAGCTTTTAGGTTCGTTAAGTGCTGTGTATATGTTGGCTGCATCCCGTGATTTCATAGTGTAAACAGCTTCATGTTTCTTGACGCATGCGCATGGTGTATGATTGGAACTTACAAACATTTTTCGCGTCACACGTTGTAAAGTATTTCCGAATTTTTAACCCGCCCTAAATCTTCTGACAACACTATGGTCCTGGGTCTACTCGCTCTATAACGAAAATAACTTTTCGGGGGGTAAATACGGCCGTCACGCAGAGATGACAAACCGGATAATATCTCGTGCTGATTGACTTAAAAAAAGTTTGAGCCTAACCTTCTGCTACGACCTCCTGAGAATTAGATCTTTTAGATGGCGGTGCCTAGGACAGTCTTCCCCCCAGTATAAATAAAGAACTAAAGAACTAAACTAAATTTAACATAACGATAATTTGCTGCAAGAACGTCACAACTCAAAAAACATAGTTTTTCAGGAGGAGCATTTAAAGGTTTGAAATCCATATACCTTTGCCAGTATTTTTCATAAGTAATGCCACGAGTGATTTCCAATTTATCTAGAGAATTTGGAAATCAAGAGTGGCATTTGTTAGGACTATTTAACGAATAAAATTAAGCTGTTTACTCACAAATCATTATTTAACTATAGTTATTTTAAAATATTTATATATTTAATGTAAACGGCGATGTTTGAAAACAAATGACAAACGATAGGCACGCTTCATCTGGTTCTTTTGTTTATCACTGCAACCAGATCATACTATTTATTGCCAAAGGAACGCAATATTGTAAGAATGCTCTCTAGTGGAGAAAAAATGAAACACATCAAACTGTATATTAATTCATTTCTGATGTCGTATGATGTACATTTGACAATTATATTTTTCTGGATTGTTACCTGGGAAAAAATACATTTAAGAAAGTGCAAACAGTGGTTTCTTTTTTTTGGTGGTATAATAAATTGCTACAAATGTCTTTATATTAACTCCCGCATGCGGCATGTGTTGACATTCATGCACTATATATACAATCTGGTAGCCGTATTTCTGACGGGCTTAGTCACTGCAAAATAATGGTCAGACCTGTTCAGAATATTAAAAAGGAGGAGCTTTCTTTAATATGGTAATTATAACAATGATAAATATTTCGTGAAACACGACTCTGATTGGTTGTAAAACAGAAATCATTGAAACGTGATTGGTCATTGACTCCCATTTGGGGCATGAGTTAATTAGTCATAAATATCAAATTACTATACCAACTCATTGTGTACAATAGCTTATCTCATTCTTGCCTTTCATATACTAGGCCTACCAATAACTCAAAATCGTCAATTTTTGAGTTATGACATTGTTCCAGCAAATGAGCGATAATATCAAATATTAGAAGGCCACTTTGTTGGAGAAGACTACATAACAATGAACTACATGGTCTTTATAGGAAGCCAGATATAATAAGAACAGTTAAGTCTCGTAGACTGCGATGGGCAGGACATGTTGCACGTATGGGGAATGAAAGACTTGCATGGAAGCTTCTTGTAGGAAAGCCAGAGGGAAAACGCCCAGTTGGTAGACCAATAATGAGATGGGAGAATAACATTAACAACGATTTAAGGGAAGTAGATTATACAGGGAATGATAGGAAAGCATTAGCTCAGGATAGGGATGTATGGAGAGCTTATGTCCGCGCGGCCATGAACCTACGAGTTCAATAGTGCCAGTGAGTAAGTGAGTAAGAAGGCCACTTGATGAAGCGGAAAACAGAGAGTTGTGGAGGATATTTGAACGGCGTTATGCATCAACCAGCTATGCGCCATTTTGTAAGTTTGCAGAAAAATACGTTTAAGTCAATCTTCACTACTTATTGTTGCACCAAACTAACAATACTGGGTGTTGCAAGTTATTTTCTTTGTTTGACAGTTATGCATCAACAATCTAAGAGCGGGAACATTTGGCGCTTAGCTGCATCATGCAATATTTCGAATAGCATTTATGAAGATCTGGTTTCATAGCCGTTTGTTGCAAAACATAGAATTTCTGATAGGACTGATGGAGTTTATAATTATCTTAATAATGAGGCTATATTTAAAGATTTGGCGCTAAAAGAGTGCTTACACATAATTCATGAGCCAGTGCAACAGATTGCATAAAAATCTCAACCTTTTTAAAAAACTGGCGCTTAGCCGGTTGATGCATAACATTTGTCCGTTCGTGAATTAGGCAAAAAACCTACTTAGCTACACGATACAAAAAGAAATATAAACATTGCAAATCTAAGCCTATATAGAGAAATATAATTTTATTATTATTATTATTATTATTATTATTTTTTCATCATCATCATCATCATAGTACATTCATGAATTTAGGCCATTTGTTGACCTGTTTCGGCCTCAAGAGAAATACCATCCAAAAGTCTTTTGAGTGGACGTCCTGGTCTTCTTCCTGCAGGTTGATATCTTAACATTTGTTTGAGTATCCTGTGATCTTCCATTCGATGAACATGTTGCATCCATTTTGACTTATAATCAGAAATTTTGTTTTCTAAAGTTTCCATGTGTAATTCTTCTAAGATGTCTTCATATTTTTTGTGATCTAGTAGTGTGTATCCTGCAGTCCTCCGAAGGTATCATTTCAGCAGATCTAAGTCTCTGTATATCCTTCTGTTTCAACGTCCATACTTCGCTACCATACAAAAGAGTTGGAAGAGCCAGTGTTTTATACACTTTTAATCTTGAATGATTTTGGGCTAACTGTGGCTTGAAGATAGAATTTATTAACCCTAAAATTCTTAAAAATTGAGATATTTTTGCATTTACATCCTTTTCTTCTTCATATGAGATATTGTATCCTAGACATGTAAAATTATTCACCTGCCCCAAAATTTTATTGTCCAGTACAATTTTACTTCTGACAGGATCTACACCTTGAAATGCCATACTTTTGTTTTTTCTGTAGATATCTTCAAACCATATTCTTCTGTAATTTTGTTAAGTTCATACAGACCTTTCTGTAGATTAGCTTCTGAATTTGCTATTATTATTTGGTCATTTGCAAACAATAGGGTGTTATTTTCTATTTTCTGATATTCTTATTCCAAATTTATATGTCTTGTTCCAGCATTATTATTATTATTATTATTATTTATTATTATTATTATTTTATTATTATTATTATTATTTTATTATTATTATTATTATTATTATTATATTATTATTATTAATTATTATTATGTCCACCGCTGTGCTCTCGAGGTAGCGTGCTATCTTGTCACGCAGTGGGCCGGGTTCGATTCCCGGTCGGGACAGGCTCCTGAGTGAGGATTTTTTCGGCGTTTTTCCTCATCTGTAAGACAAATGTCAGGAAGCGTAGGGCCCAAAGGTCCCCGAAAATCATCCGGCCATCATCATCATCATCCTTATCATTATCATCATCATCCTTCACCGGTGTGGAAAGCAACGGGAAGCTACCACACCTATAATTCCCTAATAAAGCTGAAAAGCATAGCATGGAAGTGCTATGATTGCAGTGAAAGACCTGCACTCGGGCAGAATTACTTTTGATGGATTATTTATTATTATTATTATTATTATTATTATTATAAAAAATGCCAAATAATCGTTTATCAAAACAGCTGCTTCATTAGAGGCCTCTAGGCCGAAGAAATGTAGGAAGACCAAAACGTCGTTGGAAGGACGACCTGCGCCGGCGGCATGTAGTGCGCCGGGGAGCGGAACGGGCCAAGAGGCCCATACCTTGAAGATTATTATATTATTATTATTATTATTTTATTATTATTAAACACTAGAAACAGATGTATTGCAGAAGGGAATACCCCAGAATTGATTAATTCACTGATATTAATTCTACTTCAGACCGACAGTTCACTGTTATGTAGTTTTCTCCATTCATATGTCCACCTGTCTCTGGCAATGTCAATTTTTCGACTTCCTAACTATTAATACGTGATTGGGTAAACTGATTGATGACGTAAAGGAACAATTTACATAAAGACAGGGAAATACGTATCGAGTTATGTAATGAAAATCAATTTGGTTTGGAACTCTATACAAATTTGATACTGTTGGTGGTTTGTCACTGTCGTATACTTGCAGATAATTACCGGCAGATTTCTCTACATTCCAAGCACGTCTTGCCCTGCCTGACCCGGCCGCATATCGCTTCAAACTCTTCATCAAATTACTCATATAATACTTTCCTGATCCAACCTCTTAGCTTTACATCAACAGATTAAATTTAATTAATTAGTTTCATTAGGTAACCAGTCTTTATTTATGGAAGCTGTAGCCTTATTTGTCATAGAATATCCTAAATATTTTGATACATTTAGATAGATTTATGTTTCTAGTGTTTAATAATTTGTTAATCATTTGAGTTGGTGTTTACTTGACGAAAATCCATATTTATTTTTATCTAATTAATACTAATTTATTTTATAAGTCCACCACTGTGGTCTCGAGGTAACGTGCTACCTTGTGATTCAGCGGGCTCGCGTTCGATCCCCGGTCAGGACAGTTTCCTGGGTGAGGTTTTTATCGGGGGTTTTCTTCACCTCTGAGACAAATGTCAGGAAACTTTAAGGAGCAAACGGTTCCCGAACATCATATGGCCATCGCAATCATCATCATTCATATTCATCTTAGATTAAGCTTAGGATTAGGGACTCTCCTGGCGCACCACTATCATCATCATCACCCATCATATCATCGGGGCAGTCTAACCCCGCCTTCCAGGCGCCCCAACCTCAGAAGTGGGTTATAATTACGCCAATGCCTGGAGAGAACACCAGAAATGTCCAAAAGGACAACCTGGTGTATTAAAAAAATATATAATAATTTATTTATATACAGATTTTTAATGTTTTTAACCATCTTTCTGTGCCTAAAGTTTTATTTTTCTTCTCCACTTGTCTCTGTCCATTCACTCCATATCCTCCAGTCCTCTTGTTCTCACTCCAGTTCTTATTTCTTGCATCCATGTTTAATAGTAATAATAATAATAATAATAATTAATAATAATAATAATAATAATACTACTTACTTACTTATCACTGGCACTATCGAACCCGTAGATTCATGGCCGCGCGGACATAAGCTCTCCATACATACGTATCCTGAGCTAATGCTTTCCAATCATTCCCTGCATAATCTACTTCCCTCAAAACATAGTTAATGTTATTCTCCCACCTCATTCTTGGTCTACCAACTGGGCGTTTTCCCTCTGGCTTTCCTACAAGAAGCTTCCATGCAAGTCATTCATTCCCCATAAGTGCTACATGTCCTGCCCATCGCAGTCTACGGGACTTAATAGTTCTTATTATATCTGGCTTCTTATAAAGACCATGTAGTTCATTATTAAGTAGTCTTCTCCATTCACCTGACTGTTCATCTCTCTTTGGTCCAAACATTTTTCTAAGTACTTTGTTCTCAAATACTTGTAATCTCCTTTCCTCCCTTAAAGTAAGAGTCCATGTTTTGCATCCATATAATATAACTGGTAGAATATTAGTTTTATATATTTTCAGTTTAACGTTTTTTGAAAGGAGTTGGGACATCAAAAGTCTCTGCAAAGCATAATAGCACGCATTTCCAGAATTGAGATGATCATAATAATAATAATAATAATAATAATAATAATAATTTTTATTAGGAATATTCCACAATACAGTGTTTCTCTTCAAACCCAAAGTGATTTGTCGCCAGAGGTTCCTGTCTAGAGCATCTTCTTCCCTCAAATCTCTAGCTTCCATACTTGTCGACACTCCATCTGTAAAATATATATATATATATATATATATATATATATATATATAAGGCTAATAGTAATATATATATATATATATATATATATATATAAGGCTAATAGTAAAATATTAAAATACAAAATTTGTACCTGGTAAAGCAGTCGTCGTCAACTATAACGGATTTTTGTTTTTAAAAAATTGCCAATTACTTAAAAGCACATAGGTCTTTCAGAATGTGTTTTAGCTTCAGCATGTCATCTGGTACTCTTATTATTATTATTATTATTATTATTATTATTATTATTATTATTATTATTATTATATTATTTATTGAACATTTGGCTCATCTACTATTAAATTTTGTACTAGAACATGCCAGTCAAAACTTTGGGGGATGAAGATGACTTACAACTGAATGGTATTAATAGGCTGTTCGTTTGTGCTGATGAAAAATGTGCTGATGGGAAAAATTGAGAATCAGTGACTTAGAACGCATTGAGAAAGTGGAGACACAGTTCCTAAAATGTGCCCTCAGAGTGGGAAAATATGCGCCATCAAGGCTAGCATGTGAGCTGGCTAAGGAAACTTTTTACATAGAAGATCTGAGACTCAGCCTACCATCTACCGGAGCCATCGATAAACTACTAGAACGGAGAAGAATGAAAAGAGCGGAGATAGATATCGACTGCAATGATCGACCGCAACTGGACCAAAGAGAGACAGGAGCAGAGGCACACCATACACGGCTTCCACCACAAAATATGTAAGAACAAGACATTCCATACCCCGAACAACGAATGTGTGTGTGAATTGTGCGGACAGAGATGCAACCAATATCATATCACTGAATGCCGCGAAAGAACAAAATCGATCCGATCTCGGATTATAGCAAAGAATAATACGCATTCGGCTGAACCTTTCATCTTTATTTCTGCTGATGATGTAGTATTATGGAACGATAGCGAGGAGATACTAAAGGCCAATACGCACACTGTTGAGTAACACTAAGAAATTGGGACTGGAAGTAAACATAAATAAAACTAAATATATGTGCACACATATAAATGCATTGTATAATGGAAATGGACAACTAATGACAAATGAGGGAATTTATGAACAAGTGGCTGATGTCAAGTAATATAGGAACAATAATAACAAACAGGAATGAGATGCACAAAGAAATTAAACATAGGCTCAATTCTGGAAATGCGTGCTATTATCCATTACAGAGACTCTTGTCGTCCCAATTCCTCCCATAAAAGTTAAAATGAAAATATATAAAACTATTATTCTCCAAATTATATTATATGGATGCGAGACATGGACTCTTACTTTAAGGGAGGAAAGATGATTACGAGTAGGCCTATTTGAGAATAAAGTTCTTAGGAAAAAAATTAGGCCAAAAAAATGAACAGACAAGTGAATAGAGGAAACTACACAATAGTGAGTTACATGATATCTATAAGAAGCCAGATATAATAAGAACATTTAAGTCTCGTAGACTGCGATGGGCAGGCCATGTGGCACGAACGAGGAGTGAAAGATGTGCATGGAAGGTTCTTGTAGGAAAACTAGAGAGAGAACGCCCAGTTGGTAGACTAAGAATGAAGTTGTGGAATAACATTGTCCATGATTTGAGGAAGTAGATTATACAGGAAAATATTGGAAAACATTAGCTCAGGATATGGATGTATCGAGAGCTTATGTCCGCGCGACTATGAACTTACTTTATTATTATTATTATTATTATTATTATTTTTATTACTATTATTATTATTATTTTTCAAGACTAAAGTGTATAAAACACTGGCTCTTCCTACTCTTTTGTCTGATAGCGAAGTGTGGACGTTGAAACAGAAGGATATACAGAGACTTAGATCTGCTGAAATGAGATATCTTCGGAGGACTGCAGGATACACACTACCAGGTCACAAAAAAAATGAAGACATCTTAGAAGAATTACACATGGAAACTTTAGAAATTTCTGATTATAAGTCAAGATGGATGCAACATGTTCATCGAATGGAAGATCACAGGATACCCAAACAAATGTTAAGATATCAACCTGCAGGAAGAAGAAGACCAGGACGTCTACTCAAAAGACTTCTGGATGGTGTTTCTCTTGAGACCGAAACAGGTCAACAAATGGCCTAAATTCTCGTGAATGTACTATGATGATTATTATTATTTATTTATTTATATCCAGAATTTTAATGTTTACACATATTTTTGTGCCTAAAGTTTTATTTTTCTTCTCCACTCGTCTCTCTACATCCAATCCATGTCCTCCAGTCCTCTTGCTCTCATTCCAGTTCTTATTTCCTGCATCCACGAGTTTCGAGGTCTTCCTCTCCTCCTTCTTCTAGGTGGACGCCATTCCAATGCTTTCCTGGGTAATCTTTCTTCTTGCATTCGTCGTACGTGCCCATACCAATTTAATTGCTTATACAATATATAATCTACTATTGAATAACCAATATTAATTTTTTCTCTTATGACAGTGTTTCTTATTTTGTCTAACTTTGAACATCTTGCTGCCCTCCTCAAGAAATCCATTTCCATCGACATAAGTTTTTGTTGAATTTCCAAACTTGAGCTCCATATGTGACAGTACTTCTCACTATTGAATTATATATTTGTAACTTATTTTTCCCGGTTATATGTCTGTTCCATAAGACTCCATTCACCATTGCTGTTATTGCTCTACCTTTATTTATTCTCTTCTTAATATTACTTTCTTGTTTATCCTCTTTATATTATTATTATTATTATTATTATTATTATTATTATTATTATTATTATTATTATTATTATTATTATTATTATTGTTGTTGTTTTTATTGCTATGTTCGTGTGGTAACACGTTTAATTTTTGAGAATTGAGAGGTGAACAGTGGAAATGTTTTGGGCTACCAATGAAATCTATCTGCGAGTTATCGTCAGTTTAATAGATACAATTATCAGTTTGTGGCATCGTTCTGAAACTTACTTCCTCAACTTGTTCCTTGAAGTGATCCAGTTAGACTTCTCACCCTACATCTCCAAAATATGCCTTCCATCCCCTCCCCTGCTGTAATTACCACCCATTTCTTTGCCTGTACGCCAGGCGTCTGAGTCATTAACGACATTACGACCAGCAAGACAATGTACATTGTGTTACTGACAGCCTGGAGCACTTGATAAATCTTTGTAATTATTCACAACTCTTTACAAAATCTTGCGTTTTAGTAATTATATAACATGACATGTTTTCATATAACATGGGCTTGTTTTCAGCTAATCTTCGCTTCATTGTTTCAAGTCAGGTTGGAATAAAGTCAGCATCAATAAATAAGCTTACACTTTGTATTATCAGGCACAGAACAGAGAGTAAGTGTCTGGTTAGAAAATAAATCTTCGTAGCTCAGAAAAATTAACTCTTAAATTAGACAAATACCGTAAAACGGGACATATTTTCGAAAGTTTTTAAGGTCTAACTCGTATGATTTATGTCGAAAAAATTGAATGTATAATTTATTGTACCAATTAAACCTTAGACTACAGACCTAAAGAAACCTAACCTGAACAATGCAAATCAAATCAAACCAAACCAAACCAAATCTATCCTAACCTAAAATAAACTAACTTATCCTAACCAATCGTAACCTAAACTAATCTAACCTATCCTAACCTAAACGAATCGAACCGAACTTAACCTAACGTAACCAAACCTAAGCAAACCAAAACAAACCTAACCTAAATAATACAAAATAAACCAAACCAAACAAAATCTAACCTAACCTAACCTAATCGAATCAAAACTAACCTAACCTAAATTAACTTATCCGAACCAATCCTAATATAATCTAACCTAACCTAAAAGAATCGAACCGAACTTAACCTAACGTAACTGAACCTAACCAAACCAAAGCAAACCTAACCTAAAGAATCCAAATCAAACCAAATCTAACCTAACCTAACGTAACCTAACCGAACCTATCCTAAATTAACCTATTCTAACCTACTATACGGCTGCTGACCTCACATCTACATGTGTTAATCACAGAGGTAGACGATCATCGAGCCAGTGTGGGGTGATATCTGGTCAGCATGTCGGGTCCTCAGCCGTTATAGCTGGCCTTCTTCTCAACCTGGAGTCGCTACTTATTGTAGCTATCCAAATACCTCACGATGCTATTTGGGCATCGGTGCTCTACTGGCCGAAATTCTATGAGAAAATTTCTACCCCATAGGGACCCGAAACAGCGCAAGTCCCCTAGCTCTACGACAGGGCTTCTTGCCTTAACCACTCGACTACGGCGCGAGACTAGGAGCTTGTAGATCAAGCTAATTTAGTTAAGCTTATTTCCCTATATGTTTAATGAATGGCATGTGGTCAGCATACCGACCCAATGAGACATCTAGTAGGCAACTAAGATATTACTTGGATGATGAAGGTAGGAAAATTTTGCTTACAAGGGAACTATCAACTATTGCATGCCGAAACCTACCTCGATTTTTTTTCCATAAAAGCGTTTAGATCTACAAAGTCCGTGTCCAAAATAATATATGCCGTTTTTAACAGTGAGGTACTAAAATCCAGGGCAAAATCTTTCATTTAAACTATAACCAATTAATACAATACCTGAATTTGTAGATTGGATAACCCTCACTACTTGCCGTCCGCGCAACATCCCGCTTAACTTCACTCCGCTCTTACTCATGTAGGGAGGCCATTTGCTCCGTACAGTGAGTTAACATTTTCGGATTCTGGTTACAATTTCTGTGTTTTGCAGTTAAAAAGTCATATAATTTGTTGGACACAGCCTTGGAACATCACAGATGTTCTCTGGGAGAAATTTAAAGGTACTTTATGCCATGAAATAGTTGAAAGTAGCTTTTTTCTGACTATTTAACTCATGCCCCAAATGGGAGTCAGTGAACAATCACATTTCAATTATGTCTGATTTACAACCAATCACAGTCGTGTTTCGCCTAGAATTTACCAACTGAAGTTTATCACAATAAAGAAAGCACCTCCTTTTTAACATTGTGAATAGGTCATAGCATTATTTTGCAGTGACTGACTCTCTAAGAAATACGGCTACCAGATATTAATATATAGTGCATGAATGTCGACACATACCGCATGCGGGAGTTAATATAAAAACATTTGTAGCAATTGATCATATCACCAAAAAAAAAAAAACCACTGTTTGCACTTTCTTAAATGTATTTTTTCCCAGGTAATAACATTCCAGAAAAATATAATTGTCATATTTACATCACAGAATATTAGAAATGAATTAATATACAGTTTGATGTGTTTCATTCTTTCTCCACTAGGGTGCATACTTACAATATTGCGTTCCTTTGGCAATAAATAATATGGTCTGGTTGAAGTGATGAACAAAAGAAGCAAATGAAGCGTACCAATCGTTTCTCATTTGTTTTCAAGCATCGCCGTTTACATTAAATATATAAACATTTTAAAATAACTATATTTAAATAATGATTTGTGAGTAAACAACTTAATTTTATTCGTTAAATAGCCCTAACAAATGCCACTCTTGATTTCCAAATTCTCTAGATAAATTCACTCCTCACTTCGTGAGTCGTGAATTTGTCGATAATTTGGAAATCACTCGTTGCATTACTTATGAAAACATTCAAAGTGATATAGGTTTTGATTCGCCGTGAGAGCTAGGCAATTTCACGAGCACAGCTGTACCCCGTGTAATCTAAAAAGAATGCAGCGAAACAACAATAATAATTGTTTGAAAACTCCCATCACTCATTCTTGTTGAACATAAGTTTGATGTTCTGTAAGTTATAAGATTACTTGTAAAACTACATATAGCTGATATATATAACTCTCTTCCTTCTACACCCTGGTTGTTACATCACTGCACACCGTTTGTGATTTTCACTCTATCAGTCAAACACAAATCTCCCTATCATCTTCTAATATTTTACAACCTTCTGACTGTATAAATTGTCCCGCGCCGTAGATGAGAGGTTAAGGCAGGAAGTCTTGGCGCAGAGAAACGGGACTTGCGCTGGTTCGAGTCTCCATGGAGGAAGAAATTTTCTCATGGAATTTCGGCCAGTATGGGACCGGTGCACACCCAGCATCGTGAGGTATTTGGGTAGCTACAATAAGTAGCGACACCAGGTTGAGAAAACCAGCTATAACGGCTGGAGACTCAACATTCTGACCACATGTCACCCCTACACTGGCTAGATGATCATCTACCTCTGAGATCGACAAATGTGGATGTGAGGCCACAGCCGGCTGGTAGGCAAAGGGCCTTCCAGGCCTGTCCCGCCATAGAATTATTAACTGTATAAATTATCTCCCTTATATTATGGTTGTCTACCGCTGTGGTCTCGACGTAGCGTGTTGCCTTCTCATGCAGCGGGCCCGGGTTCGATTCCCGGTCAAGGCTGACTCCTGGGTGAGTTTTTTTGTAAAAAAAGGTCAGGAAAATCATCCGGCCAGCACCATTATTATCATAGTCATCATTCGCCGGTGTGGAAAGCAACGGGAAGCTATCACACCTATAATTCCCTAGTAACGCTACAAAGCATAGCATGAGAATGCTATTATTGCAGTGGAGGAACTGCCCTCGAGCAGTACACTGTAGAATAGAATAGCATAATTAATGTAGTTCTCACACCTCATTCTTGGCTTACCTGTTAGGCGTCTCCTCTCTGGTTTTCCTACAAAGTTTTCCTCTTTCATTCACCTTTCGGAGCACGTATCCTGCCTATCTCTGTCTACGAGACTTAACTGTTCTTCTTATAACTGGGTTCCTTTAAAGATTATGCAGCTTACTGTTATGTAGTCTTCTCCATACAGCTGCCTGTTCCTCTCTGTTTGGTCCAAATATTTCTCTATGAACTTTATCCTCAAATATTTTCTCCTCCTTTAAGTAACATTCCATGTTTCTTCGATATAACTGGGAGAACGGAATAACATTTCTATATATTTCATGATAAACGTTTTTTAAGAGAACTTGCGATGACGGAAATCGTTGTAATGCAAACAGCATATATTTCCGGAATTGAGCATATATTAATTTATTCCTGTAGACCTACATCACTCCTATTTATAATTATTGTTCCTATACATATTTGAATTAAATCACTTCTTCAAAACTTCCCTCATTTATCATTAATTGTCCATTTCAATTATATAATATATTTCTGTGTGTGACCAAACATTTAATTTTAGTCTTAATTTGTTAGTGTTGGTCAATAGAATGTCCTCATTGGGTCTTAGTATCTCCTCGCTATCACCTATCAATATTACATCATCAGCATAAACTAACAGCTTATTAATATAATTGATTTCTAGGTCTTCATTATCCTCTAAATATTTGATGGCATGATCTACCGCAAAATTGAATGGTGGAGGAAACAGTGCATGTATCCATCCATAGTAATTCTACCCGAGAGCAGGTCCTTCACTGCGATCATAGAATTTTCATGCTATGCTTTGCAGCTTTACTAGGGAATTATAGGTGTGCTAGTTTCCCGTTTCTTTCCACACCGGTGAAGGATAGTAATGATAATGAAAAGGATGATGATGGCCGGATGATTTTCGGGGACCGTTGGGCCCTAAGCTTCCTGACATTTGTCTTGCAGGTGAGGAAAAACCCCGAAAAAACCTCACCCAGGAAGCTTGTCCCGGCGGGGATCGAACCCGGGCCCGATGCGTGACAAGGCAGCACTCTACCTCGAGACCACAGCGGTGGACATAATCATCCATAGTAATTCTGCCCGAGGGCAGGGCTTTCACTGGAATCACAGCATTTTCTTGCTATGATTTGCAGCTTTACTAGGGAATTACAGGTATGGTAGCTTCCCGTTGAATATATATGACTTGAAAAGAAAAATAAATGTCTGAACCGAGATTTGAACCCAGACTTCTGAATTGATGTTTCAGTGCGCTACCGATTACGCTATCCAGACAATCCTAGCACAAACATTTATTTTTCTTTATATATATATATATATATAATATATATATATATATATATGTGTGTGTGTGTGTGTGTGTGTGTGTGTTGTGTGTGTGTGTGTGTGTGTGTGTGTGTGTGTGTGTGTGTGTGTGTGTGCTAATTGGTTTCCTAGATGTCACTATGAGGCAGAACGCTGACTCCGGGCCACTCAATGACATCTATCCGAAAAAGTGTAACCAAATTAATATGGTTGAATTTCTCCGATGTAGCGGGAGAATGCCTACGTCTCGTTGAGAGACTGTAGGACTTACAAGAAAAATATATAATTTATTTATAAACAAATTTTCAATGTTTACACGTCTTTCTGTGCCTAAAGTTTTATTTTCCCTCTGCACTCGTCTCTATCCATCTATTCTATTTCCTCCAGTCCTCTTGTTCTTACTACGTACTCTTGTTCTCATTTCTTGCATCCACGAGTTTCGAGGTATTCCTTACCTTCTTCTTCCAGGTGGACACCATGCTAATGTTTTTATGGGTAAGCTTTGTTCTTTCTTCGTCGTACGTGCCCATATCAATTGAATTTCTTGCATCTTATATGATCTAGTATTGAAAATCTAATATTATTTTTTTCTCGTATTAGAGTGATTCTCATTCTTTCTAATTTTGAACATCTTGCTGCTCTCCTCAAGAAATCCATTTCTATCGACATAATTTTTTGTTCTAAGTTTTTGTTAAATTTCCAAACTTCAGCTCCATATGTGACAGTACTTCTCACTATTGAATTATATATTTGTAACTTTTTTTTCTGCTTGTATATGTGTTCCATAAGACTTAATTTATTGCTGTTATTGCTTTACCTTTATTTACTTTGTATTCTGTTCTGAATATCACTTCTTGTTTTTCCTCTTTATCCACTTTTACTCCCAGATACTCAAATTCTTCACATCCTCTAATATACCTCCTCTGATTTTCTAATATTAAATCTTCGGTTTCTGCTCCACGTCCCATATAAAATGTATGTATGTATATATATATATCATCATCATCATCATGAACAAATTCGTTTTAGGCCATGTGGCCTGTACGGTAAACCTCGCGAAGATGGTCTTGATCTTTCCACCGATGTTTTGGTCTTCCTTGGTCCCTATGTCCAGTTGGGGTATATTGGAATGCCAATTTTGGAAGTCTATTTCTTGCCATTCTTCTCAGATGATTTTTCCATTCTTGTTGGTATCTTTGGATATCTTCATTTAAACTTGCTACTCCAAGTTTTCCTCTGATAGTAGTGTTCCTTTGGTGATCCAGTCTATTAACTCCTAACAATGATCGTAAGAAGCGCATTTGGCTTACTTGAAGTTTACGAGAGTTTCTTTTATTTAAAATCCAAATTTCACTTCCGTATTTTAGAGCAGCTTTTGATGTGACGTTATGTAATCTTAGTTTTGTCTCTGTCCTCATCTGTTTACCAAAATGTCTTCGTATTACCCCATTCATTTTATTATATTTTTGTAATTTTGAATCAATGTCACTCTTATACTCTGCAAATACACTTCCTAAGTAAGAGAAATCTGACACTTGTTCTATAATTTTTCCATCAATCTCAATTTTCACCCGTTGTATGTTTTTTCCACACATTGCCATTGTTTTGGATTTTGATGTGGAAATTTTCATATTATATTTGCTGGCAATTTTGAATAATTGATATGCTGCTATTTGTAAGCTATCTTCGGAATCTGATAATATTATTTGATCATCAGCATATAATATTGTTTGAATTATTTTATTCCTAGTTATTGAAATTCCACTGTTTACTGTTTGTTTCCATTCTTGCACTATTCTGTTAATATATATATTAAATAAGAGTGGAGATAGTCCACATCCTTGTCGAACACCTTTGCCTGTGTTTATGTGTTCTGTTATTTCTCCATCTGGTAATTTAATTTTGATTTTAGAATTTTGATATAAGCTTTGTATGGCTCGTATTACATGTGAGTGTATATGTTCTTCATGCAGTATCTGCCAAAGTTTATCTCGGTTTACATTATCATATGCCTTTTCATAATCTATAAATAGTATGTACAGTGGGAGATTAAATTCTCTCCTTTTTTCCATAATTTGTTGCAGGGTAAATATTGCATCTATAGTGCTCCTCCCTTTTCTAAATCCACATTGTTCTTCTTCCAAAAATGTTTCAGTACTTACTGATAACTTATTTTTAATTATGTTGGCATATAATTTAGATGCAGTTGGGAGTAAGGTAATGCCTCGGTAGTTATCACATTTGTTTTTCTGACCTTTTTTATGTATATTAATTACTAGACCCGTTTCCCAATCCGTTGGAATATTAAGAACAATGCCAAATATTGTTAAAAAGTTCTAATAGTTTCTCTTTCAAGGCAGTTCCTCCATACTTAAAAAGTTCTAAATTTAAATCATCTAAACCTGGACTTTTCCTGTTCTTGGCCTTCTTTAAAACTTCTTCTAGTTCGTCCATTGTTATGTCTGGTTTTTCTATTTCATTTTCACAAGTCAAATTCGAAGTAATTTTTTCAGTGTGAGTGTTCGGTTCTGACCAAAGATTTTTGTAGTAAGTAATCCAGTCTTGTTTTGGTATCAGATTAACATTAATTTTGTCTTTTGTTTCCATCTGTAATTTTTTGAATATTTTAAATCCCTGTCTTTGTGCTCCTGTAATATCACGTTCTAAGGATTTTACAAATTTATCCCAATCATCCCTTCTGTATTTTCTAGACAATTTACGAACCTTAGCTCTGAGTTTTTTATATTCTGTATAATGTTCCTCTTGTTTAGTTTGTAAGTATATATATGTATATATATATATATATATATATATATATATATATATATATACAGGGTGAACATTATTTAAACCGACAAACTCATGGAGGTTGTAGGGGATACCAAAACAAATGTTTTTCCCTATTGCCATTTTTTCTATGAGGATTATTTAAACCGGTAGAGGGCGTATTACGCTCTTCAGTTGTCATGACTGCAACTGCTGTTTATGGTAGGAATTGTTTTGTCCACCAGTGTAGTAGTGAATTGTATCTGTTTACTAATGGAGCGATACACCTGGAGTGAGTACACTATGTGTATGTGTGGGCCGGTGTTGTTGGGGACTGTTTAATTGGGACATATCTCCTACCTAGGCCATTAAATGGCAGGCACTATTACAGTTTTATCGCCAGAGCATTGCCCGAATTGCTGGAAGACGTCCCCGCTCCCTGCAAGACAACGCATGTGGTTCCAACATGACGGGGCGCCGGCACATTTCAGTCGTCGTGTTCGTCGATTCTTGAACCAACGATTTTCAGAAAAGTTGATTGGCAGAGGTGGTCCTGTACCATGGCCTGCTCGATCCCCAGATATGACCCCTTTGGATTTTTTTGTGTGGGGAGAGATGCGCAACCTTGTTTACACAACTCCTGTTGCATCAGAAAAGGATCTGGTTGCCCGGATAGTAGCAGCAGCAGGAGCAATTAACGATACTCCTGGAGTTTTTGCCCGTGTTAGACAGAACATGATCCGCCGGTGTAACCTTTGTTTACATGTCAATGGAGGCATTTTTGAACCTCTACTGTAATTTAAGTAATTGCGTTGTGTTAATGTGTTGTCTCTTGGTAATAAAAAATGCAAAAGTGTTTGTTGGTTTGATTAATTTGCCGCCAGACAAATCTTCCTCTGCCGGTTTAAATAATCCTCATAGGAAAAAAATGGCATTAGGGAAAAATACTTGTTTTGGTGTCCCCTACAACCTCCCAGTTTTTCGGTTTAAATAATTTTCACCCTGTATATATATCCATCCATAGTAATTCTGCCCGAAGGCAGGTCCTTCACTGCAATCATAGCATTTTCATGCTATGCTTGCAGCTTTACTAGGGAATTGTGTAGTTGTGGTAGCTTCCCGTTGCTTTCCACACCGGTGAAGGATGATGATGATAATGATAATGGTAAGGATGATAATGATAAGGATGATGGCCATATGATTTCGGGAACCGTTTGGGCCTTAAAGGTTTCCTGACATTTGTCTTACAGGTGAGGAAAAACCCCGATAAAAACCTCACCCAGAAAAACTGCCCCGACCGGGGATCGAACCCGGGCCCGCTGCGTGACAAGGCAGCACGCTACCTCGAGACCACAGCAGTGGACTATATATATATATATATGTCATTCAAATAGAACGAAGAAGGTATTCTCAAAAAATCAGCTAATCCTTATCATTAATAAGGCGGGTTTACCTGAAACTCGAAATTTTAAAAAATACTCCAGTAGCCGCCATTCTTCTTTCGTCCTAATATATCTGTATATCATACAAATTAATTTCCTGAAACAACACGAAGAGGAGATGAATATGGCTACTTGATTATATTAACAGTAGATAAAGACGTTCTCTTTCATTATCTCGCAAGTAGAGTGGAAGGTGGTGGGGTGAACGCTAATTTGTGTTGTATGAACACATGTTCCGACAAGCAGTTTGTTTCGACCCCGGCTCCCATAGCTAATGAGCCGTTGTAACCTTTGTGAGGGCTCACTGTTGCGTCAGAACTCAAACGTCCGTAACCGATTTCCAGTCAAGTCAGTGTGGTGGTTACGCGATACCACAAAACTAAAAACCAGCGGCTAATATCAACCCCATTATGTTATATATTTTATTAAAGCGTTTAAAATTTCAATTAACATTCTGCTTGTAAAAGAAGTGAGTTCAAAAGGGTAACATAACTTTAAAAGTAGGAAAATTCAAGAAATTAATACATAATGTATTAGAAAGAACTTTACAAGCTTGTACAAATTTATTGAGACATGATAGAGACGTGGTTCGACCATGATATAGTCTGATAAATCATTTAGTTTACAGGCGGCGTTAAATACAATTTTCCCCACTAACTAACTAACTTACTTACTGGCACTATCGAACCCGTAGGTTCATGGCCGCGCGGACATAAGCTCTCCATACTTCCCTATCCTGAACTAAGGTTTTCCAATCATTCCCTGTATAATCTACTTCCCTCAAATCATACTTAATGTTATTCTCCCACCTCGTTATTGGTCTATAAATTGGGCATTTTCCCTCTGGTTTTTCTACAAGAAGCTTCCATGCACGTCTCTCATTCCCCATTCGTGCCACATGTCCTGCCCATCGCAGTCTACGAGACTTGACTGTTCTTATTTTATCTGGCTTCCTATAAAGACCATACAGTTCGGTGTTAAGTAGTCTTCTCCATTCACCTGTCTGTTCATCTCTTTTGGTCCAAAAAATGTTCCTAGGAACTTTATTCTCAAATATTCGCAATCCCCTTTCCTCCCTTAGAGTAAGAGTCCATGTTTCGCATCCATATAATACTTGTATAACTGGTAGAATGATAGTTTTGTATATTTTCAGTTTAAGGTTTTTTCAAAGGAGTTGGGACGCCAAGAGTCCCTGTAATGCATAATAGCACGCATTTCCAGAATTGAGCCTATGTTTAATTTCTTTGTGCATCTCATTCCTATTTGTGATTAATGTTCCTAGGTATTTGAATTCAGCCACTTCCTCAAAATTCCCCTCATTTGTCATTAGCTGTCCAATTACATTATTTAATGCATTTCTATGTGTGTACAAATATTTAGTTTTATTGATATTTATTTCCGGTCACTGTTTCCCTCTGATTTATAAAATACATTGTTTCTGCCAGGTAGAGCCTGGCAGCTGTTGTTAGAGACTTCCAAGACGCCGCTCCAATCACCAAAAACTGAAGACAGTTCCCTGCCAATAATGTCTTCGCTTTTTTAAATTACATTTCCAGTGTTGCAACTTTTGTTTTCTGCAATATCTTTAGTTGGTAAAAATTTATTCTAGTGAATAAAACGTGACAACGCCGCTTGATATGCTAAATACTTATGTGTGCAAACTAGACCTACCTAATCACAAAGCAAAGTGCCTGTAAACTAAATGGCTGAGCCGCCTATATCTTTATCTCATCGTGGTGCAGTGGATTGCGTGCTTAGTAAATGACCCCGATAAATGCAGAAAATATTAAACATACTCCCGGTTAATGATAGTTAAGAATAGCCTAGTGTATGAATTGTGTATTTCGTGTTTATTTTGTGTTGTCTCGGAAGAGGCCTTGACAGTGAACAGATCATTCATTTGGAGATGCCCTCCATGTCCTTGTGTATCTTCTTGTATCTTGTAAGCCCATGTTTCCCTTAACAGAGATTTAGGCGCTGCTCTTCCCCTACAGGGGATAATTTGAACCATACTAATTTAGTTACACTTGTTTTCGTACAGATGTCAATTGAGTGTTCCGTGGTCAGCGTTCCGCCTCATGCTGACATGTAGGAAATCAAGGTAGTACTAGGACGGGATAACTCGTTAAATTTTGCTTAGAGGCTTTTTCATTCAGGCTTAAGAATCTTTTACGAGCCTCAAAATCTTCAGACTCGGAACCCACGGCTTAAAGTCCCTCCCGGAGGACTTGCTCCTTGGATTTTTCCATCCTAAAAAATCCATCGACCCCGGCTGGGTTTGAACCCGCGACCCTTGGGACCAGAGGCAAGGAGCATAACCACTAGTCCGCCGCGGCCGACTTCATTGTATTGTATTACTCAATAAAATTTTAAGTAGGTAATATTTTTACATTATTAATTAAGTCAATTACTTCTCTTCCCTAGGGAAGTAAGTTGAGCTATTACATGCCGTTGTTAATGGATACCAAGACCTCTCTGGTAAATTCAACTTACTTCCCTGAAAGCTGAATAATAACATTCAGAACAAAAAAGAAACCTGTTTTTCTCCATCAGGCAAGGTTTCTGAGAGACAGGCATTTATAATTTCAAACACTTTAATATTTTCTACATTCGTAATTATACAATATTCGAACATTCGGACTCACCTAGAAAGTAAGAAATGACTATTTGCTGCTATATTTCGCCTGTGGAGCATCCCTCTTGATGGTCCAACAATAATCGGCCAGCATATTAGGATTCCATTTGCCTTGATATCTGTTTTCCATAGCTGAAACCATTTGAGTTAGCTCATTTGGTTTTATTTTACAATGGACAAATGGACGAAAAAACATTTATTCAAAAATTGTTTAAATCCATTAATTGAAATTGAAATAAGAAAACTGTGGGTGATGGAGAAATTCCAAATACATATTTGAAAACACGATAAAACACTGCATCAAGTACAACTATTGGTAATCATGAGACAAAAATCATGTCGACCAGTGTAATTAGGCCATTATTTGTATAGGAGTGAACAAAAGTAGGCTAAATTAATTTGGTGAGAATGAGTTTGTGTTTGTAAAACAACGATTTTAACACTATGTTTTGATTGCAGCATCGAGACACGCAAGAGACTTTGGCAGTGCTGGATAGATTGGATCTGGACACAGAGAAGCCGAGTGACGAAGAACTGGCGAGAAAGTTCGGCTTCGAAGAGGACTACTTCTCGGGTACATTATCCTGGTGGCAACACATCAAACCCAAGATGTGGTCGCTCTTCGATGAGCCTTACTCATCCAACGCTGCCAAGGTTAGTACGCATTGTAATCTTTCGGCTAATTCTGAAAGAATGAAAATATTGACATCGTTCTCATGAAAGGATTAAAAAAACTAATATCTTCTTCGAATCTACTTACGCTACTAGATATAAAAATTACCATGACAAAAATGTATATACTTAGGTTGTAACTTTAATAGTGGCAACTGTTTATTTATTACTAGTATACAAGTGACAGACCTGTGAAACATCTACAGTCCTTCAATGTAGTACACAGCATTGTCTAAAATTCATTGCCAGCGATGTGGAAGTCGTAGTATCCCTTTAGGTTGTAACTTAAATAGTGGCAACTATTTATTTATTACTAGTATACAAGTGACAGACCTGTGAAACTTCTACAGTCCTTCAATGTAGTACACAGCATTGTCTAAAATTCATTGCCAGCGATGTGGAAGTCGTAGTATCCCTTTAGGTTGTAACTTAAATAGTGGCAACTATTTATTTATTACTAGTATACAAGTGACAGACCTGTGAAACTTCTACAGTCCTTCAATGTAGTACACAGCATTGTCTAAAATTCATTGCCAGCGATGTGGAAGTCGTAGTATCCCTTTAGGTTGTAACTTAAATAGTTGTAACTATTTATTTATTACTAGTATACAAGTGACAGACCTGTGAAACTTCTACAATCCTTCAATGTAGTACCCAGCATTGTCTACAACTCGTTGCCATCGATGTGGAAGTCGTAATATCCCTGTAGCAGCTCCTGTTCTGTTGATGTTTCTGACTGACCACTTTAATGCCAGCAGAATATCAGGAACAGTCTGGGATCGAACGTCACGAAGTGGTTCCTTCATCTCAGGGACCAAATCATAAACACAGGGGCTTACGTCCAGTGAATGTGGTAGATGGAAAAGTACTTGCTGCTCTCAGCGATGGTACAGATCAGCTACATGATTGGTCATGTGCGTCCGAGCAGTCCTGTATGGTAATGCCGTCTCCCCATATGCTTCCACAAGACCTTCGTGACATTGTCGTGCTGTATAGCCATGGCACATTGAATTTTCAACCAAGATCGCTGTCCCTGCTTTGTAAACATGGCGAAACACAACAGCTTAGAGCGGCAACTCAGATGAGACTAACTTCCTCTCTCCAAAACGCCTGCAATCTGAGATGTATGCACGAGTCCATTTACTGTAAGATACATATATTAACATGTGACAGAAGTTACAAGAATTCTGGTTTCGCTTCTACAGCAGTGTTGCCACTATTTTTGTTACAGTCCACGTATGTATGCATTACATATATATCGCTCAATTAAGAAATTCATGCCATTATGCATTACAGGAACTCTTGTCGTGCCAATTCATTTAAAGAACATTAAACTGAAAATATATAAAACTGTTATTCTCCCAGTTATATTACATGGATTCGAAATGATAACCTTACTTTAACATAGGAGAGAAGATTACGAATATTTGAGAATAGAGTTATAAGGACAATTTTAGGACCAAAGAGAGATGAAGAGACAGGTGAATAGAGAGAATACTTCAGATCAGTATCCTATATAATCTTTATGGGAAACCTGAAGTAATAAGAATAGTTAAATCTCATAGGCTGTGATGGTTGGTTGGTTGTTGTCGAATGTGCTGCATCTAACACTTAAGTCATTAGCAGTCTTGCCCTCCAGTACTTCGAAGTTTTGGAAGTTTCCTCTTTGACGGCTGCACAGTTGTTGAGCTGTTCATCATCCATTTCTTCTTCTCGGTGGTTGCATAGAATGCATCTTGGTGTAGACAATGTGTTGAACTTGTGCAAGTGTTTAGCAAGGTAATCGTGTTCTGTAGTTAATCTGAATTGTGCAACTGCTGTCTTCCGTGGAAGTTCTGGTGTGATTTTTGTGTTTTCAAGGATGCTTTTCCATTTCTTATCTTTTGCAGACGATTGAAGTCTGTTATCATTATATCCTTGGTTTTTGATTTGATGTGTCTTTTTGCTGAAATATAAGATATAGGTTTGGGTGTTGGTGATTGTGTTATTTCTTCGCAAGGAGATCGTCTGCTTCATTTCCCAAGATTCAACAATGTGATGGAATCCATTGTAGGCTGTGATGGAGAGGACATAAGACACGAAAATGGAATGAAAATGAGGCATGGAAATTGTTTATAGGAAAACCAGAGGGAAAACGCCCAGTATGTAGGTAAAGAATAAGGTGGGAGAATAAATTAACAATGATTTGAGGAAAGTAAATTATAGGGGGACGATTGAAGAATAGTAGCTCAAGATAGGGATACATGGAGAGCTTATGTCCGAGCGGTCATGAACCTCTGGGTTACATATTGTCAGTGAGTTAGTTATTATTAAATTTACAATACACGATTCAAAACAGTGCAGAGTTTGATGTAGTTTCACTTAGAGTGATTACATGAATTTCAAAACTTTTTGTTGCTCTTTTACTTTTAAAAGTACAGAACAAGAAATAACAAGGTATAAATAAGTGGCTTTACAAGAGTTTTAATTCACTTTAAATACATTCTCTATTACTTTCCTCTCTTCTTAATTTGATATGATTATAGATCCGCTATAAGAGTTCTGGATAAGTTAGATTCTAGAGAGAACATGCCATTCTTCTTTTCTTTATAAGTCTTCTATACGTTTTCCAACTTCTCTCATTTTCTGGCCAAATAAAACAAACGAATCATGTGATACAGAGTGGATAAGTTTTCTGCGTTCACAAATTACTCTTTTATTAACATATAATATCTAGTTACTGACCTAAATACTGTTCTTACCCAAAGACTTCAACGTGATCATAATTCTTGCATACTTTTTATTTGTGGTATACGCAGATTTGATCACGTTACACCATCCCTGGAACAATTGTCATGGCTTCGTGCACAAGATCGTAGAACCATCCATTCCCTATACCTTCTCTATAAAATATTACACACATCATCACCTTATTATTTATCACACCGCTTCACTAGACTCTCAGATACACATAAATTAGATACCCGATCCCTTGAGCACAGTGTCCTTTATATCCCTCCTCATCATACTACTTATTATTCGAAATCTTTTACAATTTCTCTTGCTAGAACATGGAATTCCCTTCCACCCTATGTCAGGGACTGCCAAACTTTACCATCTTTCAGAAACAAATTGAAAATAAAATTACTAACAGAAACAAGTCACTAATATTACTTTTTAAAAATTAATAATTTGTTTTCCCATTATTTAATAAAAATAGTTTTAAGATTTGTTAATATATTTACCTAATGTCTTCTACAATAAACGATAGATTAATTCATTATAGTTTATTACTTTCTTTGTATTTTTTCTTTTTATGTATAGTAGATTCTAGCTGTTATTCCTTTCTGTATTCATTCTATCATTAGTTTCATTTTAATTGTATTATTAGACATAATTTTCATTATTATTCAATTTGACAGTTAATTAATTGTTTAGTATGTGCTATTATTGTAATGTTTTGTATTTATAATAATAATAATAATAATAATAATAATAATAATAATAGCTTTATTTTACCTGGCAGAGTTAAGGCCTTAAGGCCTTGTCTACCACTCAACCAGGTTTAAAAAAAAATACAAACAAAAAATAGTCTTAAATCTAAATTACAATATATATATATATATATATATATATATATATATATATATAAATATAAACGATTACAAGTTATGAATACAATACAATTAATATTTATAATGTATTTTGATTTACTCTAAATTTAACGAATTAAATATATATGTACAATATATATATATAAAAAAACAGGAAAAGATTAATGACATAGTATAAAATTAAATAAATAGAGAAAAATTAATTATTAGACAACAGGTAACTGTATAAGCGTGACTTAAAGGTACCAAGTGTGCGGCAACCCCTGATCTCTTGAGGAAGGAGATTCCAGGAGCGGGCAGAGGCTACTGTGAAGGAAGTAGAATAGGAGGAAGTGCTATGAAGAGGAATTGTTAGCAGACTGCTATCTTGTGATCTAGTGTCAATATTGTGGTAAGAGGATAACTTCTCAAATCTAGACGCCAGGTAAGTAGGGATGTAGGAATTCAGAAGCTTGAAAAGTAGTGAAAGAGAGTGCAATTTACGTCTGTCAGTAAGACGGAGCCAAGAGAGGTTATTAAAGTGTTCGGAAATATTTATATGTAACATATGTTTGTCCTGGTGAGTGGAAGAGAAGGTCACATAGCCTGAACTCCACCAGGCTAAATAAATATATTCTAAATTCTATTCTAATATCTGAGTTTGCTGTGATACAGGGTATTAAAAATTAAAATCAAATGGACTGAAATTAGTTAACATGCCTCTATTCAAATTTGTACTAGAGCATGCAATCACATTTTTAGAGGCCGAATCAGCTCTACAATTCAATGATATTAATAAGCTGTTAGTTTATGCTGATGAAGTATTAGTAATAGGCGACAACGAAGATATACTAAGGTCCAACATGCACACTCTATTAAGTAACGGTAAGAAATTGGGCTGGAAGCAAACATCAGTAAAACTAAGTATATGATCAACTTAGAAATATACACCGTGTCTCATTCAAACCTCCCACATTTTAATTAATCATAACTCTCAAAGTATGCGGAATTATGAAATGAGGTTGGTATTAAAAGAAAGAGAAACTCAAAGAATTTTTGTTTTCATTATTGCAGTTAATTGATCTGTCGGGTAACAGAGTGGTACCCTTGAAAGAGGTAGTCCGTTCCAGGGAGTAGGCGCCCCTGCCCTTTGTGAGCTCCAGGTCCCACTCGCCCAGTGGGTAGTACCTGGGTAGATCCCCGTCCACAGGGTTACGTGGGGAGAAGAGAAGTCCCCAAAGCCGTAGTGAAGGCAACTTCTCTAGGAGACGAACACTCCGAAATTGCAGTTCCCTGCCCTCCAGGAAGAGGGGTTTGGCTAGAGGATGGTAACCTCTACCAGTAAAAAATAACTTACTCATAAACTTCAGCAGAAGAAAAGACGGATTGATAAACTTTATGACGACCACAGCAAGAAAAAGTATAACAAAATACAAACCTAAATGCACCCGAGATGTGGGCAGACCTAGAAAGAGATGGGCTGAAGTCGGAACGGGTCAACAGACCTAATTCATGAATGCAGATGATGATGATTTGATCTGTCGAATGTTGGACAATAATGACATAAAACAAAATGGCAACTCCTCAGCAACGAGCACAATCTGTTTTCTGGTATACAGAGACAAAGTTAATAATTACAGTGCAAATAAATTACCGGAGAGAATATGGAGGAAATGCACCTGATGGAAAGACCATTAAGGCATGGCTTGAGAACTTTCTGGTGACTGGAAGCGTTAACAAATAATCAGAAGGTGCTCTTACATGTGTTTCAGAAGAAAAGATTGAAGAAATTAGAGCAAAATAGAGGTGTTTTAGATTGTGTAGCAATGAAAATTCTTTGATTTTCTGTTCCGTTTAATACCGGCCTCGTTTCATAATTCCGAATACATTGTTAGTTATGATTAATTAAAATGAGGGAGGTTTAATGGGACACCCTGTATAATGGAAATGGACAGTTAATGAGGGGAATTTTGAAGATCTGGTTGAATAATACGTTGGAACAATAATTACAAACTGAGATGAGGTGTATAAAGATTCTCAAGGCTCAATTCTGAAAATTGATGTTATTATGCATTAGAGAGACTCTTGATGTCCCAACTCCTTTCGAAAAACATCAAACTGTAAATGTATACAACTATTATCCTCCCAGTTATATTATATTGATGCGAAACATGGAGTCTTACTTTAAGGGAGGCGAAAAGGTTACGAGTATTAAAGAATAAACTCTTATGAAAATTTTTGGACCAAGTAGAGATGAATACTTACGTACTTACTTACTCACTGGCACTATCGAACCCGTAGGTTCATAGCCGCGAGGACATAAGCTATCCTGAGCTAATGCTTTCTAATCATTCCCTGTATAACCTACTTCCCTCAAATCATAGTTAATGTTATTCTCTCACCTCATTCTTGGTCTACCAACTGGGCGTTTTTCCTCTGGCTTTCCAACAATAAGCTTCCGTGCATGTCTTTCATTCCCCATACGCGCAACATGTCCTGCCCATCGCAGTCTACGAGACTTAACTCTTCTTTTTATATCTGGCTTCCTATAAAGACCATGTAGTTCATTGTTATGTAGTCTTCTCCATTCACCTGTCTGTTCATCTCTCTTTGGTCCAAAAATTTTTCTAAGAACTTTATTCTCAAATACTCGTAATCTCCTTTCCTCCCTTAAAGTAAGAGTCCATGTTTCGCATCCATATAATATAACTGCTAGAATAATAGTTTTATATATTTTTAGTTTAACGTTTTTTGAAAGGAGTTGGGACATCAAAAGTTTCTGCAATACATAATAGCAGCATTTTAAGAATTGAGTCTATGTTTAATTTCTTTGTACATCTCATTCCTAGTTGTCATTATTGTTCCTAGGTATTTGAATTTATCCACTCCCTCAAAATTTACCTCATTTGTCATTAGCTGTAAGTAGAGTTGAGTAGACAGACGAATGAAAAAATACTGTATAACAGGGACCTACATGAATTTTATGGGAAACGAGATATAATAACACTTAACTATCGTAGACTATAATAGTCAGGACATGTAGCACGAATGGGGAATGAAATAAGGTATTTAAATCCTTTTAGGAAACCTGAAGGGAAAACACCCAGTAGTTAGACCAAGAACGAGGTGAAGAATAACGTTAACCATGATTTGAGGGAAGATCCGGCTTCAAGTTTACTACGTTCATCGAGTGTTTGAACAAAATCAATTTTTTTTATAAAATTGTGAATTACTGAATCATTTTTGCCGAGTTGCCTATTAAAATTCGGCCGCCAGTATGTTTAATTTAAATATAAATTATTTATTTATTCGAAATAATTTGATTCACTTGTTATTAAAATAAATTAAAATCCATGTATATAGCTTGAAAAGTTTCAGTTGCCATTACACACTTGGCCATAAACTATATCGCGGCTACAGAAGGCTGTGACACCAATCAATAATAAAATGGCGGTGAGTACATATTTATTGTTTTATATTGTTCTCTCGCTGCGGAAGTAAAACTACAGCCCTTTATGTATACTACGTACAATGTATATACAAACATATATCCAAAAGGTAGTGTTAATATACATTATACGAAACAAATCACAGCATTTCAAATGAACTGAACTTTACTTGAAATAATATAAAACAATAAATACGTACTTATCGCCATTTTATTGCTGATTGGTGTCACAGCATGCTGTAGCCACGAGGAGGTTTACGGCCAAGTGTGCAATGGCAACCAAAACTTTTCAAGCTCTATACATCGATTTCTGCGAACTGAATTATAATTTATTTTAATAACAAGTGAATTAAATTATTTCGAATAAATAAATAAATTATATTTTATTTAAACATACTGGCGGCCGAATTTTAATAGGCAACTCGGCAAAAATGCATTCAGTCATTCACAATTTTATGAAAAAAATTGATTTTGTTCAAACACTCGATGAACGTAATAATCTTGCAGCCGGATCTTGGACTAAGTAAATGATTAGAAAACATTAGATCAGGATAGCGATGTATGGAGAGCTTATGTCCGTCCGGCCATAAATCTACTAGTTGGATATTGCCAGTGAGATACTTTCTTTTGCTCAATGTATATCCGATTGAGGGTCTTTCCACTTTTCAGCGGTTGCCCTTTTACCAGCCGGCTGCTGGCCCTTCACACCCACATGTGTCAATCACAGAGGTGGATGATCAACAGCCAGTGTAGGGGTGACATATGGTTAGCATGTCGAGTCCCCCAGCCGTTATAGCTGGTTCCTCAACCTGGAGCCGCTATTTATTGTAGCTACCCAATTGCCTCACGGTGCTGGGTGGGCACCGGTCCCATACTGGCCGAAATACCATGAGAAAATTTCTTCCCCCATGGAGACTCGAACCAGCGCAAGTCCCGTAGCTCTGCGCCAAGGCTTCCTACCTTAACCGCTCGGCTACGGCGCTGGACGCTCAATGTATATACCTACGCCTAATTTACCTGCTGTTTCATCTGAAAATATGTTTATCCCTCGAGGTTTGAGAGAAGTACCAATAGTCAGGAAAACACTGTTCGTAAACGAGCATCTGCAGGACACTTGTCACTTGTTACGTAACCTGACCCTAGAGCAAAGGATTTTTTTTCTGAACTTTCCTTTCACCTTACGTCTAAACCAGGCAACATCTATTAAATATAGAGATCTACTTTCTTGATACAATTAGTCTGGCTCTCATTTTGCTCTTTGTAGGTTTAATTTAGCGTGAAATCAACCTATGGTTGCTTCATTTACTGCAACGTTTTCCCAACATTTTAAATGCTTCAGCTGAGTACCTTATAGCTCAAATTGATACAAAAAAGGGTCAGTTATTATTTTATGTAACAGCTGATTCATCTACCAGATCTCCTAAACCGTGTTTATGTTAATCCTCAGTTGAGTGCAGCAAGCAACTGAGTACACCATTCGTATTAGCTGTATAAATGAGGGGACAAATGTCAGTTAGTCACGGGACTCTAGCGGGAGTAATAATAAATTTACAAGAAAATATCATTAATGTTTTTTATATAGTTATGTATAGATAACGTATAATCCACGATTTAATTTTAATCTTCTTCTTCTTCGTCACTTCACGGTCTAAGCAAATTTCCTGTTCCGCCTCACAGTTGTTCTCTCCATCTTTTCACTGGCCATCCGACATTCCTTGATCCTCTTGTCTTATAGTTAAATGCTGATTTTGGTAATCTTGTTACATTTATTCTTTCTACACGTTTAAACACATCTTTGACTTAAATTTTAATCCATCAATTATTAAGCTGTTTTTAATTTGTTTCATACCTTTCCGTGACTAACTGACCATAGCTTACAACTAACAATTATAGGACATATTTAAGTATGGAGAATATTAGAGAAAATTAATATTATTTTATTTACGATTAAGAAATATTGAAATATGTTTTAACGAAAGTGTTTGTGACATGAAACAAAGTATGATGCCGGTTCGCTCAGGGTAGAATATGATAACTCAGGGATGTTTATATTATTTATGTAATTGTAAATAAATTTAAACTTATTACTTAAGTTTATTGATTAATTTTTCACTATTAATTTACAGAGAATTACAATCTTTTTATATCTCACTAATATTCAGAGTGGAGTTGATTAGTTTATTTAAGTCCACGCGTATTTAATATCACTTAAAATTGCGAGTTACTTATTATCTTGGATTTTAAAACACTTTAGATTTTAAAATTTACCAAATATCGCGGACGTTTTCTGAAGAACTTGCTTATTGTAGAACGTATGAGTGTGAGTGTATGTGAAAAAGTTTTCACACGGGTCCTCGCCTTATAAGGGCGATGGCTCCTCCCATAAAGTCATCTTCCCCACTCCAAATGCACATGTTATTCATTATACCTTAGAGGGGTAGGTACCATTCGTTTGGGGTTCCTATGTTGCTAATAGACTCATGTGCACGCATGTGCGCCTTCCAGTTATTACTATTGATCGTAATAATTACATTTTAGTAATTAGAGCCTATTAATTCCTGCTACAAGTAATACGACTAAATCGATAAACAACAAATTAGTAGAATTTTACGTGCTTTTACAGGTTTAGAATATAAGTTCTACAACTAATTCTAGATTAAAATAATACGTATTTGAAATATTCTCTTGTAGAATAAGAATCTTTGATCTTTAAAGATATATATTCCGTTAACAAATCTTATTCTCCTATGCCAATTTATAAATGTTTACCTCGGTATGACATTTTCATGGACATAAGATAAAATAAGTTAAAATATACCTTCTTAGGTAAGATCCGTCGTCCTCAACTTATAAATATGTATTCTTTATACCTGTAGGCCTTTCAGAATATCCTTTCCATCTTCAGCAGGTTCTGAAAAGCTTAGAAGCATAAAGAATGCATATTTTATAAGTTGAGGACGACGGATCTTACCTAAGAAGGTATATTATAACTTATTTTATTTTATGACTCTCCACCTCAACGGTTTTAACAATGAATTTTATTAGTATTGATTTTCATGGACTCTCTCTATAACAGATATAGTGTATATGGAAATTATAATAAGCATGTAGCACAAACGAGAAATGGAAGAGGGGCTTGGAAACTCTTGCAAGGAAACCTGAGGGAAAGCGCCAGTAGGCAGGCCAAGCATGAGGCTAAACAATAACATTAACCATGATTTGTGGGAAGTAGTTTATACAAGGGATGATTGGAAAGCATTAGTTCAGGATAGGGATGTATAGAGAGCTTATGCCCGCGCGGCCATGAACCTACGGGTTCGGTAGTGCCAGTGACTTATTTAGGATTATTAAATGTGTACTGCACGTTAGTAAACGCATGTTATTTTTATTGTAACATGTTTGATGATAAACAAAAATGATAGCAGTGTGTTATATTAAAATAAATTAGGCGTATCTTAACTCTTCGTTTGTCCAGTTTTAACAAGTTTCGTGAAACCGGGCATAAATGTACTTCGTCATGGGAAATTTTGAAATGCATTGTTTTGTAAGTTGTGGTCACGGTCGGTAAATTAAGTTTCCTATATGGAAACAAATAGAGGAACAAGTACAAAGTTTGCAGTACTGGTTATACATAATGCATAACTTGTAGGAGATCAAAGTTGCCGTCCGTCCGTTCGCACAAACACAAAACGACATTAAACATTGAAGACGTACCACTAAGTACTAATTAAACTGTGTAATGGCCGCAAACAAATGACTGACGAGTTTAATTTCCTACGCGGAATTTAAAATTCACTTTCTACTAATAAAACCGTCACTTGTTCTATTTATGAAAATTCCAATACACGATGATGATGTATTGGAATTTTCATAAATAGAACAAGTGACGGTTTTATTAGTAGAAAGTGAATTTTTTAAAATTGTTTATAACAAACGAGGCTCTGGGGACCGAGTCACAGCGGTATAACTGTTACATCAGGATTAGAGTAAATACTAATCCTCCTCCATGCCTGTCCAGAGGCTTTAGGTGGCAGCCCCACCACTGGACTTACTACTTTTCGGCTAGCAACCGACTGGTAGGAAATCAACTTGCTTTCAAGTCTCCAAAGATTCAAAACCGGAAGGATATACACGATGATGATGATGATGAAAATTCCAATATTTTCTAACATACGTATAGGAACACACACACACACTTATATATATATATATATATATATATAATTTCTGATTATAAGTCAAGATGGATGCAAGATGTTCCTCGAATGGAAGATCATAGGATACACAAACAAATGTTAAGATATCAACCTACAGGAAATAGGAGATTAGGACGTTCACTCAAAAGAGTTTTGGATGGTGTTTCTCTTGAGGCCGAAACAGGTCAACAAATGGCCTAAATTCATGACTGTACTATGATGATGCTATATATACATATATATATATATATATATAATGTTCTATGATGATGATGATATGTATTTATATATAAAGCGTCGCTGCTATAAAGTAAAAAAAATTCTCTTTAATTTGCTTACTTGTTATAGTCAGCTACTAGATGGCAGTGAAGACCGAGTTCTCGCGACATCTAGTAATAATGGGGAATATAATACATATATAAGAAAAAAAAAGTTTGAATTGGATTCGCCTGGTGGTGTAATGGATATCACACTGAGGTACAGACTCAGAGATCCGGGTTCGAATCCCGTCCAGGCATTTATTTTTCTTATCATACCATATATATATATATATATATATATATAAAGCAGTGTATGAAATGGGGGGATTCGTATAAAGAATGCATTTGCATCATTATCATCAAAAAGAACATTTTAGATTTAGGCTCTGTTAAAGCTGGTCCTAATGTCGAGATGTCCTTGATTTCTCCTGCATTATCTTGGCCTTCCCTGTGTCCTTTAGGTTGATACTGGAATACATTATTTGACAAAAGATTTGAATCAATTCTATGGAGGTGACTTAACCAATTCTATTGATGTGTTAATCAGTCTTATACCAACTTAAAAAACTTAATATTATTATAAGTCGCCAAGATTTCATCAATAATAATGATGATGATAATAATAATAATAATAATAATAATAATAATAATAATAATACTTTTTATTAGGAATATCTCACAATACAGTGTTTCTCCTTCAACCCAAAGTGATTTGTTGGCAGAGGTTCCTATCAAAAGCATCTTCTTCCCTCAAATATCTAGCTTCCATACTTCTTCTTACTTAATGAGTAGTGAGGAGAATAGTAATAATAATAATAATAATAATAAGCATCATCATCATCATCATCAATGTCAGGCATGGATTAAGCCAATTGGCCTGTTCCGCTTCAGGAAAGAAATTGATCCCTCCATCTCTTCTTAGGTCTTCCTGGGTCTCTTCGCCCTGTGGGTCTGTAGTTCAATAGCTGGAGAGGTAGTCTATTGTTTGGCATTCTCAGAAGGTGTTTATGCCAATTATTTTGATATTTTTGAATGATTTCAGTTATTGCTGGTGTGTTGAGAGCTTCATTACGCATGCGATCATAAAGCGTATAACCCGCTAAAGGTCTTAATACGTAACTTCATTTCTGCAGCTACTATCCTATTTAATTTACCTGTAGTAAGAGTCCAGGTTTCAGAACCATAAAGTAGAGTTGGAAGAGCCATTGTTTTATAAAATTTTAGAATTGTATCTGGACGTACTTTTCGGAAAAGAATGCTTTTTATTGTTCCTATAAGTTTTTGAAATTTGACCAATTTTATGTCTATGTCTTTACATGTGTCGTAGGAAAGATTGCAGCCAAGATAAGTAAAGTTATTAACTTGTTCTATTATATTGTTGTTAATAATAATAATAATAATAATAATTTAAGCTGAAAATATATAAAACTATTATTCTACCAGTTATATTATATGGATGCGAAACATGGACTCTTACTTTAAGGGAGGAAAGGAGATTACAAGTGTTTGAGAATAAAGTTCTTAGGAAAATTTTTGGACTAAAGAGAGATGAACAGACAGGTGAATGGAGAAGACTACTTAACAGTAAATTACATGGTCTTTATAGGAAGCCAGATATAATGAGAACAGTTAAATCTCGTAGACTGCGATGGGCAGGACATGTGGCACGAATGTGAAATGAAAGTCTTGCATGAAAATGTCTTGTAGGAAAACGACAGGGAAAACGCCTAGTTGGTAGACCAAGAATGAGGTGGGAGAATAACATTAACTATGATTTGAGGGAAGTAGATTATACAGGGGATAATTGGAAAACATTGTCTCAGGATAGGGATATATGGATTGATTATGTCCGAGCGGTCATGAACCTACGGGTTCCATAGTGCCAGTGAGTTAGTTATTATTATTATTATTATTATTATTATTATTATTATTATTATTATTATTATACTTACTTACTTACTTACTCACTGGCACTATCGAACCCGAAGGTTCATGGCCGCGCGGACATAAGCTCTCCATACATCCCTATCATGAGCTAATGCTTTCCAATCATTCCCTGTATAATCTACTTCCCCCAAATCATAGTTAATGTTGTTCTCCCACCTCATTCTTGGTCTACCAACTGGGCGTTTTCCCTCTGGCTTTCCTACAAGAAGCTTCCATGCACGTCTTTCATCCCCATACGTGCCACATGTCCTGCCCATCGCAGTCTACGAGACTTAACTGTTCTTATTATATCTGGCTTACTATAAAGACCACGTAGTTCATTGTTATGTATTCTTCTCCATTCGCCTGTCTGTTTATCTCTCTTTGGTCCAAAAATTTTCCTAAGAACTTTATTCTCAAATACTCGTAATCTCGTTTCCTCCCTTAAAGTAAGAGTCCATGTTTCGCACCCATATAATATAACTGGTAGAATAATAGTTTTATATATTTTCAGTTTAACGTTTTTGAAAGGAGTTGGGACATCAAGAGTCTCTGCAATGCATAATAGCACGCATTTCCAGAATTGAGCCTATGTTTAATTTCTTTTTGCATCTCATTCCTATTTGTGATCATTGCTCCTAGGTATTTGAATTCAGCCACTGCCTCAAAATTTCCCTCATTTGTCATTAGCTGTCCATTTCCATTATATAATGAATTTCTACGTGTGACCATATATTTAGTTTTACAGATATTTACTTCCAGTCCTAATTTCTTAGTGTTACTCAATAATGTGTGCGTGTTGGCCTTTAGTATCTCTTTCTTATCACCCAATAATACATCATCAGCATAAACTAACAGCTTATTAATACCATTATTATTATTATTATTATTATTATTATTATTATTATTATTATTATTAATGTATTCAATTGAATATTAAACTCTGCTTTATTGGAAATCTGTAAGAAGTGTTAATGGTGTAATCAAACAAACGGGCCACGCTGTAGCTGTTTGCGGAACTTGGACTCATTTTTCAATGGATGATTTATTCATCACGAAGCGACGTGACAGCATCTGGCTCATATAGTTAAATCGATTCCACTTTCCTCTTTATCAACTGGTAAAGAGACTCTAACATTCAGACCTATCTCATCTTCTTTACGTGGAATAGCTATCTTACTTTATCAGACGGTACGCGAATCTCAATTCATTCTATCATCTTCTATTATAACCCAAATGCTGAATTTCTACAGACATGGATAAATATGTAAGTGGCTATAGAAATGTTTATCGAAGCAAAACAATAAATTTTCATATTTTTAAAACATTTTAATAGGTGAGGGTGCTATTATGCATTACAGAGGCTCTTGGCGTTCCAACTCCTTTCAAAAAACGTTAACCTGACTATTTAACTCATATCATAAGTGCTAGTCAATGACCAATCACGTTTCAATGAATTCTGTTTTACACCAATGGCAGTGGTGTTTCACCAAGCTCTTTATCGATTTATCTTTATCAGCTCCTGCTTTTGTGATAAAGAAAACTCCTCCTTTTTAATGTTCTGAACAGGTTAGACCATTATTTTTCTCCAACATATAGGCCTACATTAAATATAGCAAATATTGAATAGATTCAGTGATTTTACTGAGTTGTTTATTTAAAATATAAATTATTAACCTATAATGTTGATTATAATAGTTTGATGTGTTTCATTATTTCTCCACTAGAGTGCATTCTTACAATATTGCGATCCTATTTGGCAATAAATAATATGATCGAGTTGCAGTGAATATACATAACCTCACATTTGTAATATTTTCTAATACTCAAATAATCATTTTTTAGTAAAGAGCTTACTTTTATTCGTTAAATAGTCCTAACAAATGTTTATGCAAATATATTAAACTATTATTCTACCAGTTATATTATATGGAGTCCACCGCTGGGGTCTCGAGGTAGCGCGCTGCCTTGTCACGCAGCGGGCCCGGGTTCGATTCCCGGTCGGGACAGGCTCCTGGGTAGGTTTAGTTTGGGGTTTTTCCTCACCTGTAAGACAAATGTCAGGAAACTTTTAAGGCCCAAACGGTCCCCGAAACCATACGGCCATCATCATCATGCTTATCATTATCATCGTCATCCATCATCCTTCATCGGTGTGTAAAGCAACGGGAAGCTACCACACCTACAATTCCCTAGTAAAGCTGCAAGCATAGCATGACAATGCTATGATTGCAGTGAAGGACCTGCCCTCGGGTAGAATTACTATGGATGGATGGAAATTAGCTTGACCTGTATCTATCTATGTAACGGAATCTTTCAACGCGATTTTCACCCACTTAAAAACATTGGATCGACTTGAAACTTTGTATACTTGTAAAGGACCAATGACAATACAATAATGTCACACATTTTGTCTAAGATCCTGGCCAAGATCATCAGGACAACAAAAAAAATAAAGACCGGTATAATAGGTTGCGGACTTATCGACTTTTTAGTCCATCGTTATAAGAAATTAATATTATATCCTCTGGTAGCTCAGTTGGTAGAGCGGTGGACTCTAGTGGTATATAATTTCAGTAATCCATAGGTCGCTGGTTCATATCCGGCCCCGAGGTTTTTTAGAAGAGTATTACTTTTAGCTCATACTGCAATAGTATTGAATTTAAAGATATTTATATTTTTATCTTATTCTGTAAAATATTAATAACAATTTTGTAAACTTACCTCATTCTAATTTATGCAAAAAATATGAAAAGAATACAATTAACTGTAATTATTTATCTATAGGCCTATTAAGAAATTAAAAAAAAACATTATAATGATGTTAGATAATAATAATTTAAAAAATATATAATTATATTCATGCGTAGACACTAAAAATATCGTAAGCAATTAAACTTTCATGGGATTCCGGTTTATGATAATCAATTCAACTAAAAATAAAAAAAAATCCGATTGAGGGTCTTTCCACTTTTCAGCGGTTGCCCTTTTACCAGCCGGCTGCTGGCCCTTCACATCCACATGTTCACAATCACAGAGGTAGATGATCAACAGCCAGTGTAGGGGTGACATGTGGTTAGCAAGTCGAGTCACCCAGCCGTTATAGCTGGTTCCTCAACCTGGAGCCGCTACTTATTGTAGCTACCCAATTGCCTCATGATGCTGGGTGGGCACCGGTCCCATACTGGCCGAAATACCATGAGAAAATTTCTTCCCCCAAGGAGACTCGAACCAGCGCAACTCCGGTAGCTCTGCGCCAACGCTTCCTACCTTAACCGCTCGGCTACGGCGCGGGACTAAAATAAAAAAAAATTAACACGCTTTATTAGAAAACCAAACTAAAAAATAATAAGTAAATAATAGATTAAAAGACTAAATCATGCTCTATTAGAAAATCGAACTAAAAAATGAAAATTAATTTTAATTTCCAATATGCTTGAGATAAAATTAAAGTGGTCAACAAAAAAAATCATCTCCAACACATATAGAATAAAACTTAGTGTTATTTACAAAAAAATTAATTTTACCATCAAAAGCGTGGGGTGCTTTTTATGGTTCTTACTTTTTCTTCTTAGAGACTTTACGTTTACCAATATCTGTTTATATCTGTTTATTATAAAATATATTAATTGATAAAGAGCACGTACGGCCAAGCAGGCCCGTGCGCAATGTAGTAGTAGGACTTTATTAGACAAAAAGTAAGATATTTACAATATTATTTATAAATATGGGTCGCACGGGCAGTAAGCCGTACGTGCTGTTGACAGTCCGTTACAATAAAGTAATAATTGGTAATAGTATAAAGAAAAACAAAAAAAAAACAATAACATTACAATTACATAATAATAAAATAGCATTATACATTAATTAAGTTATGTATAATTATTAAGAATTAATGGTATTGCATTTTCACGTGGTAGCCGAGTGCACAATGTAAATGCATTTGTATCTCATTTCTTTGGGTTGAAGCAAGGAGATGCACTATCTCCTCTACTATTTAATTTTGTACTAGAGTATGCCATTAAATCTTTAGAGAATGAGGAAGGCTTACAACTGAATGGTATTAATACGCTGTTAGATTATGCTGATGATGTAGTACTATTGACCGATAGCGAGGAGATACTAATGGCCAACACGCACACACTATTGAGTAACACTAAGAAATTAGGACTGGAAGTAAATATCAGTAAAACTAAATATGTGGTCACACGTAGAAATTCAGTATATAATGGAAATGGACAGCTAATGACAAATGAGGGAAATTTTGAGGAAGTGGCTGAATTCAAATACCTAGGAACAATAATCACAAATAGGAATGAAATGCACAAAGAATTAAACATAGGCTCAATTCTGGAAATGCGTGCTATTATGCATTGCAGAGACTTTTGATGTCCCAACTCCGTTCAAAAAACGTTAAGCTGAAAATATATAATACCATTATTCTACCAGTTATATTATATGGATGCGAAACATGGACTCTTACTTTAAGGGAGGAAAGGAGATTACGAGTATTTGAGAATAAAGTTCTTAGGAAATTTTTTGGACCAAAGAGAGATGAACAGACAGGTGAATGGAGAAGACTACATAACAATGAACTACATGGTCTTTATAGGAAGGCAGATATAATAAGAACAGTTAAGTCTCGTAGACTGCGATGGGGCAGGACATGTTGCACGTATGGGGAATGAAAGACGTGCATGAAAGCTTCTTGTAGGAAAGCCAGAGGAAAAACGCCCAGTTGGTAGACAAGAATGAGGTGGGAGAACAACATTAACTATGATTTGAGGGAAGTAGATTATACAGGGAATGATTGGAAAGCATCAACTCATGATAGGGATGTATGGAGAGCTTATGTCCGCGCTGCCATGAACCTACGGGTTCGATAGTGCCAGTGAGTAAGTAAGTAAGTTTCTTTTGAAAGAAGCCAATAAATGTCATTCATTTATTCACTAGTGTGTAATGTTCTGGTAAAAATTCACGCTTGTTCTGTTTCAGATAATTGGCGTCATCTCCGTGTTCTTCATCTGTGTATCGATCCTGTCTTTCTGCTTGAAGACCCATCCGGACATGCGGGTGCCGGTGATACATTCATTCACTAGTGTGTAATGTTCTGGTAAAAATTCACGCTTGTTCTGTTTCAGATAATTGGCGTCATCTCCGTGTTCTTCATCTGTGTATCGATCCTGTCTTTCTGCTTGAAGACCCATCTGGACATGAGGGTGCCGGTGATATATTCATTCACTAGTGTGTAATGTTCTGGTAAAAATGCACGCTTGTTGTGTTTCAGATAATTGGCGTCATCTCCGTGTTCTTCATCTGTGTATCGATCCTGTCTTTCTGCTTGAAGACCCATCTGGACATGAGGGTGCCGGTGATATATTCATTCACTAGTGTGTAATGTTCTGGTAAAAATGCACGCGCTTGTTGTGTTTCAGATAATTGGCGTCATCTCCGTGTTCTTCATCTGTGTATCGATCCTGTCTTTCTGCTTGAAGACCCATCCGGACATGAGGGTGCCGGTGATATATTCATTCACTAGTGTGTAATGTTCTGGTAAAAATGCACGCTTGTTGTGTTTCAGATAATTGGCGTCATCTCCGTGTTCTTCATCTGTGTATCGATCCTGTCTTTCTGCTTGAAGACCCATCTGGACATGAGGGTGCCGGTGATATATTCATTCACTAGTGTGTAATGTTCTGGTAAAAATGCACGCTTGTTGTGTTTCAGATAATTGGCGTCATCTCCGTGTTCTTCATCTGTATATCGATCCTGTCTTTCTGCTTGAAGACCCATCTGGACATGAGGGTGCCGGTGATATATTCATTCACTAGTGTGTAATGTTCTGGTAAAAATGCACGCTTGTTGTGTTTCAGATAATTGGCGTCATCTCCGTGTTCTTCATCTGTGTATCGATCCTGTCTTTCTGCTTGAAGACCCATCTGGACATGAGGGTGCCGGTGATATATTCATTCACTAGTGTGTAATGTTCTGGTAAAAATGCACGCTTGTTGTGTTTCAGATAATTGGCGTCATCTCCGTGTTCTTCATCTGTGTATCGATCCTGTCTTTCTGCTTGAAGACCCATCCGGACATGAGGGTGCCGGTGATACGGAACATCACAGTCAACACGTCGTACAACACGTCAGCCTGGACGTTAGACAAGACGCAGACCAACGCTCACGAGGCTTTCTTCTACATCGAGTGTGTTTGCAACGCGTGGTTCACTCTCGAGTTCTTCATCCGGTTCATTGCCTCACCCAACAAGTGGGAGTTCATCAAAGCGTCCGTCAACATTATCGATTACGTAGCCACTCTCAGCTTCTACATCGACCTGGTCCTTCAGAAGTTCGCTTCACATCTGGAGAACGCAGACATCCTAGAGTTCTTCTCCATCATTCGTATCATGAGGCTCTTCAAACTGACGAGGCATTCATCGGGACTCAAGATCCTCATACAGACGTTCAGAGCATCTGCAAAGGAGCTCACCCTCCTAGTTTTCTTCCTGGTGTTGGGTATCGTCATCTTTGCGAGTCTCGTGTATTACGCAGAGAGAATCCAGGCAAATCCACACAACGACTTTAACAGCATCCCCCTAGGACTGTGGTGGGCCCTAGTTACGATGACTACTGTTGGCTACGGAGACATGGCTCCAAAGACCTACGTGGGTATGTTTGTGGGTGCTCTTTGTGCGCTGGCAGGTGTGCTGACGATTGCCCTGCCTGTGCCTGTCATTGTGTCCAACTTCGCCATGTATTACTCCCATACGCAGGCAAGGGCGAAGCTACCCAAGAAGAGGAGGAGAGTGTTGCCTGTAGAACAGCCGAGAGGTCCGCGTCTTCCTGGTGCACCAGGACAAGGAGCGCCTCCAGGGTGTGGACCAGGGGGGCCTGTAGGAGTGCCAGGGTGCGGCCCGGGCGCTCAAAACAGACGTATGAATGCTATCAAAACGAACCATCCAAAGGATATGATGGGACAGAAGATGGGTGAGTCAGTTCTGTGCGACACACACACAAATTACACAAAATGGTAGAGAGTTTGGGTCTCTAGTCATTTAGAAATTTAAAATAATTACCTCCAGTTCTCTGTGGTCATTCTGTTTTCTCAATATTCAAACAGTTATTTCCTTTTGTAAATAATGTTTCTTCTCAGATACAACTATAACAACAACAATACTACTACTACTACTACTACTACTAGCACCACTAATAGTAATAATAATAGAAATAATAATAATATAATTATAATTATTATAATAATTGTAGATAATAAATACGATGACCAAGTTTTCCACAAATAGGTATCTATTGTAACTAAATATTATTCATGTGTTAATTTAAAATATTATTAAAAGGGAGTTATACGCAGTTATAATATTATAGTTTTTTTTTTTTTTTTTTTGCATTTAGAAAGAGTCAATGCAATTCGATAGCTAAGCTATCGTTATCCAAACTAGGTATTGAATGAGTAAAAAACAAGCTAAACTATATTTGATATTAATGTGTAACATATTTTGTCATACACCAAAAAGTTCTTGTCTATTAATATAGTTCACTCGCAGAAGATATATCCTGTAAAACTTTCTTGCTCGTCCCTCTTCAGATCACCTTTACCATCCAACTTCTCGTGTACAACTGTCCGTCAAATTACTCGCATCCCATTAATATGCGTGAATTGGAACTCTCAGAAAGCCCAGTATTGACCTCTCTCTCTCTCTCTCTCTCTCTCTCTCTCGAATAGAAACCTCGAGAGACCGATTCTTCTTGAAAGCGATGCTTAAACACAACTGGAAAGTTCCCAAGGGGTCTCTCTGACTTATGAGTTGCCGTCTCATGAATCTCCTTCTATTCCATAAGGCGAGACTTGATTCCATCCGACAACAGCGAATCTCAAAAATTGTACCAACAATACGTCACAATACATTGAGGCACCACCATTTGCTACTCTTCTTCTTGAGGAAAACAACATCACATCTGTCACGAACATTAATCTGACATTTAATTATCAATAGAATACAGGCATGAACGACAACCAAAAAAAAGAACTTCCTTGAAATACGATGGAACAACAATTTCTGTTGGAGGATATGTATTTATTTATTTAGCAGGTTGCAGAATCTTTCACAACATATTCCTGCACCAAATTAATCTATTGACATTCTTCTCCACATTTCTCTGTCATTACAATCTTCATTGTCCAGTCATTTTCCTTTCACGCTGCTCGAAACAGCATCAGTGCACGTTATTTTTAATTATTTAGACAATGCAATTTTCTTCTCTCTTTTAGATGTAGCCAAAACAATTCGTGGAATAATGGAGAAATGTGTTAATAGAATGGATAAAAATTTTCTTAATAATGAGTTATAACTATGAAAGTTTTCACATATACTAATATTATATTTTAATAAATTACTCGTTTACATCAAAACTAATTAACTAGCTAACTCACTGGCTCTATGGAACCCGTAGGTTCATGGCCGCACGGACATAACCTCTCCACACACACCTAACCTCAGTTAATGTTTTCCAATCATCTCCTTATAATGGACTTCCCTCAAATGATGCTTAATATTATTCTCCCATCCCGTTCTTGGTCTCCCTACTGGGAGCTTTCCCTCTGGTTTTCCATCAAGAAACTTCCATCAGAACTACTCTCATTACTTATTCGAAACATATTAGCCTAATATTAATAAACTGCATAATTCTAATCTTTGTTCCAATCTAAAAGTCTTACACATAAAATAATTTCATTACTAATGTATTGACTTAGGCTTTCACGGCCGGAGTTGCTATGTTGATCTTGAAGAAGATTTCCGGGCTGTAGGCCGTGGTCTCGAGGCTTGTAGTTTCCCGACGTTTCGCCAGAGACTGCGTCTGGCATCCTCAAGGGGAACTTTAAGCCTCGAGACCACGGCCTACAGCCCGGAAATCTTCTTCAAGATCATCATAAATTCATTACTACTTTTTAAATGTATAAAAATGTATGTCCACAGAGAACTGATAAAAGAAATCAAGCATTTTTTAACTACATATATACATACATTAACATCAAAAAATAAATTCTTTAAATTAATAATCCCATAATAAAGAAACTCTGTATTCAATAGTCTTAATTCATATAATGTAAATATAAATTCTGATGTAATGATAATATATATATATATACGTATATATGAATATGAAAGTTTTCTTGGGTTTTCCGCGTCTTGGATTCAAGTTCGGCCTCTGGCCACTGATTCCGACGTCTGGGAATGATCCCACATGTCATTATCAAGCAATGATAAGTTAGAGTATATTTTATTATATAAGACCTAAACCTGTGACTCGAACTTATCATTGCTTGATAATGACATGTGGGATCATGCCGAAACGTCGGAGTCAGTGGCCAGAGGCCGAACTTGAATCCATGACACGGAAAACCCAAGAAAACTTTCATATTCATACTTATATCCGCGAAAATCTGCAATATATATAACTAACTAACTTACTGGCACTATCAAACCCTAGGTTCATGGTCGCGCAGACATAATCTCCCCATATATCCCCATACTGAGCTAATGTTCTTTAATCACCCCCTGTAAAATCTACTTCCCACAAATTATGGTTAATGTATTCTTCACCTATGTATTAGGCGCTTTTCCTCTGGTTTGCCAAGGAGTTTCCAGGCCCCACTTTCTTTCCCCATTCATACCACATATCCTATCCATCGAAATCTACGGTACTTAACTGTCATTATATCTGATTTTCCGCAAATATTATGTTGTTCACTGTTATAACTTTCTCTATTCGCCTGTCTGATTGTCTCTTGGTCCAAAAGTGTTCCCAAGAACTTTATTCTCAAATACTCGTAAACGTTTCTCCTCCCTTAAAGTAAGAGTCCATGTTTCGCATCCATATAACTAGGAGAATAACAAATTTATATATTTTGGGTTTTATGTTTTTTTTTTCAGAGACGTTGGTACGAAAAGAGTCCCGAATAATAGCATTCATCGCCACAATAAATGCAGTCTATGTTTAATTTCTTCGTGCCCTTCATTTATGTTTGTAATATGTTCCATATCGTGCCATTTCCGTCAACAAATATACCACAATCAGTTTGAAATTACTACCATTCAAAATTTAACGTAGTCAAAATTACGGAATCAAAATATTTCGAAATGAACAAATTTTGGCAATCGCAAACAAAATCACTCAAAAAACCCACAAGGACAATCAGTCCTCAAAATTACCGGGACAAATGGACATTGTCTAGGAACCCGGGGTCCATTTGTGCAAGTGGGCCGAAGAACTGTCCACCATCTGTACGCGCAGGTCGCAGGGCAGCTCGCCAACTCTATCAAAATACTGTTCCTAGGTATTTGAATTCAGCCACTTTTTAAAAATATCCCCTCCTAACAGCTCGTGCAGTGAAGCAGTTTTGTTCATTTTGTGTAGGTAGGATTTAAATAGTCCATGGTTGGTGAGAAATTGTGTGGTTATATAGTTAGGTCATAGGGATAGGGACAGTCTATAGGTTATGTTGGGGTTGAACATGTTGGTATGGAAGGCGTCATTTGATTTGGTGTAAATTAAATTCCAGATTGTTTCATATTATTCTTTTAATAACTGCTTGCCCCGTGTTATAGGATGGAGTTGTAGTCGATAGTAGTTTTGTGGCTGGCGGCTATCTTAGCCAGATAGTCAGCTCTCTCATTCCCTCGAAAACCTGCGTGACCTTTAACCCTGTGGAGGTCAATCTTACTCGTCTTTTTGAGTGTTTGTGATGTGTTAATCACAGCCAGTATAGGGGTGACATGTAGTCAGCATATCGGTTCCCCACCCGTTATAGCTGTTTTCTCAACCTGGAGCCGCTATCTATTTCAGCTATCCAAATTCTTCACGACGCTGTCTGGGGTCCCATACTGACAGAAATTCCTTGAGCAAGTTTCTTCCCCCATGGATACCCGAAACAGCGCATGTCCCATAGATCTGCGCTAATGCATCTCGCCTTTACCACTTGTTTACGGCGCGAGACAATCCGAAATTTAGGCCTACAATAATCTTGCTTGTCGTAATCTAGGGATGTAAAGCATGGCATTTTACGTTTGAGGGAAGAAAAAGAACCAGATTATTAGGGAATTATAAAAACCATTAATCGATCCCATAATAGACAAGAATGGAGAAAGTCTTACAATAATAATTGCATTAAGTGTATGTTTCTCCCAACATTGTTCATGTTTATTAAATCTAGAGTGTTTGAGATGCGTTAGTTATATACCATTCAGAATGTCTATAGAGTGGAGATAAACAAATGCAACAATTATTTACTAACTTTTAACAACAAAGAACAACTGAAATCAAACTTTTAGTTAGAGCATCTATTGTTGCATTTGTTTATCTCCACTTTATACACATCCTGAATAGGGATATTTATTAATTTATATTGTCATTTGTAAATGTAATATGGTAAATATTTTTTCTTCTACTAATCAATATCTTTGGAGACTATGACCCAAGCTCTCTTTACTTTACAATAAAGTATACACTCGCTGTATCTAGATGTAGCTGCTATTTACACGCTGAGGCAAATGTTGACAATTCTACTGTTGTGCTGTTGTTATTGTTGTATAGTAGGTTGCCACGGAAACAGAGTTGAAGAACTAACGCCAATGCTGGACATCAATCACTGCTGAAGAGACTACTGGTACCACCTCATCCCTTATCCTTACTCCAGTGGTTCGCAACCCCTTTTTTATAATATTACATTAATTCCAGATTCTTGGCTTTTAAACAAAATGTGTTCTTTTGTCTTATGCTGACGTGTTACTAATGTTCAGAGCTCGGATTTTTAGTAACTTGAAGATGTAATGTTAATAACATAAAAATGGTATTATTTTTGTAATGGACGCAACTCGGAGGTTCTATTGCAAGAAGTCTTTGGTCTGTAAAGTCTCACGTACATAACCCCTCAATTCAAGCTCATGTATACCTTACAGTTCATTTAAAATAACTATATTTAAATAATGATTTGTGAGTAAACACCTTAATTTTATTCGTTAAATAGTCCTAACAAATGTCACTCTTGATTTCCAAATTCTCTAAATAAATTCACTCCTCACTTTGTGAGTCGTGAATTTATCGATAATTTGGAAATCACTCGTGGCATTACTTATGACTATTTAACTCATGCCCCAAATGGGAGTCGATGACCAATCACATTACAATTAATTTTATTTACAACCAATCACAGTCGTGTTTCGCCTAAAATTTACAAACTAAAGTTTATCAAAATAAAGAAAGCACCTTCTTTTTAACATTCTGAATAGGTCATAGAATTAGTTTGCAGTGACTGACCCTCTAAGAAATTCTACTAGGGTGCATTCTTACAATATTGCGATCCTTCGGCAATAAATAATATTATGATCTGGTTGCAGTGATAAACAAAGGAAGCAAACGAAGCGAACCAATCGTTTCTCATTTTTCAAACATCGCCGTTTACATTAAATATATAAATATTTTAAAATAGCTATATTTAAATAAAGATTTGTGAGTAAAACCTTAATTTCATTCTTTAAATAGTCCTAACAAATGCCACTCTTGATTTCCAAATTCTCTAAATAAATTCACTCCTCACTTTGTGAGTCGTGAATTTATCGAATCACTCGTGGCATTACTTATGATAAATTTTCAAAAATGTATCATATTTACCAAATTTATTGGTGATTATACATAATTACCTGTCATTATATATAAATCACCAGTTTATTACTTTTACTGTAATATATACATACGTATACAGATCATCAATAACACAGGCATATAAATCTGTGTTAAGTTGACGGATGCTTGCATTTCTAATATAAAATCATACAACCAACACCCCTAAAGAACATCCCTGAAAGTTGTGGTAGTAAAAGATTCCGGGCTATGTGGCCGTGGTCTATAACTGGCGTTCCTTCCAGACGTTTCTCCCTCAACTGCGGAGGGCATCTTCAGTGGCGAGCGCTAGAAGCTGTTGTTTCCCTGTCGTAGACTCGACTGCGAATGTCCAGACGTTTCTCCCTCAACTGCGGAGGGCATCTTCAGTGGCGAGCGCTAGAAGCTGTTGTAATTCGCAGTCGAGTCTACGACAGGGAAACAACAGCTTCTAGCGCTCGCCACTGAAGATGCCCTCCGCAGTTGAGGGAGAAACGTCTGGACATTCGCAGTCGAGTCTACGACAGGGAAACAACAGCTTCTAGCGCTCGCCACTGAAGATGCCCTCCGCAGTTGAGGGAGAAACGTCTGGACATTCGCAGTCGAGTCTACGACAGGGAAACAACAGCTTCTAGCGCTCGCCACTGAAGATGCCCTCCGCAGTTGAGGGAGAAACGTCTGGACATTCGCAGTCGAGTCTACGACAGAGAAACAACAGCTTCTAGCGCTCGCCACTGAAGATGCCCTCCGCAGTTGAGAGAGAAACGTCTGGAAGAAACGCCAGTTATAGACCACGGCCACATAGCCCGGAATCTTTTACTACCATGATTACCGGCCGTGAAAGCCTGCATTCCACTATCCCTGAAAGTTGATTGATAAATGTTAGTTTCATATTCTATTTAATCCCATTTTAACTGTAAACCAATAAAATCAATACTTTAAAAACTCAGGACGAACCATAAACATAAAAGGTCAAAATAATAAAATGTGTGGGAGGCTGCAGGACGCAAGCGGTTAGACACTCGCCTCTCATCGCTGGGTGTCCCGAGAACAAGTTTCGGTCATTCCATATGGTTTTAATGGGGATCGAAACGAGCTTGTGAAGGTTTTCCTTAGGTTTTTCCCCTGCCACAAATTTCATTCTATTATTTCTCCATATTCCACCGCTGTGGTCTCGAGGTAGCGTGCTGCCTTGTCACGCAGCGGGCCCGGGTGCGGTCCCCGGGCGGGGCAGTTTTTCTGGGTGAGGTTTTTACGGGGTTTCTCCTCACCTGTAAGACAAATTTCAGAAAAACTTTAAGGCCAAAACGATCCCCGAAATCATATGGCCATCATCATCATCCTTATCATTATCATCATCATCCTTCACCGGTGTGGAAAGCAACGGGAAGCTACCACACCTACAATTCCCTAGTAGAGCTGCAAAACATAGCATGAAAATGCTATGATTGCAGTGAAAGACCTGCCCTCGGGCAGAATTACTATGGATGGATGGATTTCTCCATCGTATTCATTCCATCTGCCCACTTCATAATGAGTCAGGCGTGGTCAGCCGGCATTTTTTTATACACAGACCTCCAATATAAGGGGCTTCATCAGATCTCTTCCCTCGACCCGGTCCTGACTCATACATGAATTGATTTTTTTAATAAAATTTGTACCTGATATATCAGGGGGCACGCCATAGCGTACTTGGTTATCAGTAATACAATGTACGATTAAAAACTATAAAATATAATGTACGATTAAAAACTATAAAATAGTTTTTAACCGTACATTATATCACTGTGAATTAACACCTGAACGGAAGCTTACAATGCATTTTACTAGTATCGTACTTGGTTAAGGCAATAAGCTACAATCGGGAAGGTCGAGGGTTCGAGTCATGGTACGATCAGGAATTTTAAACTGACCCAAATCTTCTGGCGCTGATGTGGACTCAGCCTATAACGGAAATCAGTACCAGACGCTTGTTCTGGGGGGTAAACGCGGCCGTCTTGCAGGTCTGACAACCCGGCTGACATCAAGTGCCGATTGTGTAGAAAAAGTGGGATCCTTAAACTATTCGCTTTAAGTTTAAATGCTCAAATGCATTTCCCCATAAACCGGATTTAAATCCCCTTAAATTATATTGTCTATTTTCAGACATTCAAAACGAACAATATATAACGGTACTTGATATCACAATAAAGGTGAAGGCCAAAACACATTCATCTACTATTTATAAATGTTAACAAAATATTTCTCTCCCAAGATATATACAAAATATTGCAAAATATATAATAACTGCAAAGTTATGCGAGTGTACCTCGTCTTATGAGTAGGTAATTTAACAACCAGCGAGTGTACCTCGTCTTCTGAGTCGAATGGATTAACTTCCTACCACCCCAAGGGCCTCCTACGGCCTTTAGTACACTTTACCTTACCTCTTATTTCAGTCGTTTTCAATTTAGTAAGGTTTCAGTTAAAATCTTCATAGACCTTTCGAAACATGCTACATCATCAGCAATTGAAAAGTATCGATACTATTTTAATCATGTTTCAACACCGTTGAGGTTAAAATTATTTCAATTTTAATATTTGTACCTTATAAAACTACCGTCCTCAACTATAATAACTTCTGTTATAAACGTCGTCACATTATTAAAATTCAAGGCCTTTCAAAGACATACTTTCATCGTCAGGATGAAATTATTTGTATATTTCATACTGGGGGCTTTGGTTGTTGGGTGTGTTCTCATTTAGTTTATTTTTATTTTCTGCTTCCTTTATAATTTCAATCTCTTCCAGGATATTGATGTTTTGTCTATTGTTATTTTAATGGATTATTTACATTGCTATTTTATCATCGATTTAACAACATAGGTAAAACAATGTGAATATCCACAAAGAGACACAAAAAAATAAATATCCTAGAAGAGATTGAAATTATCAAGGAAGCAAAATGTAGAAATATGCTAAATGAGAACACACCCAACAACTAAAGCACCCCTTTATGAAATAAACAAATAATTTCAGTACCATAAGAATTCCTGAGGACGGAGCGTGTCTTTGAAAGGCCTAGAATTTTAATAGTGTTTCAACGTTTATAACAGAAGTTATTATAGTTGCGTAGGACTGTTTTATTAAATATACATTTTAAAATTGGAATAATTGAAAAGTATTCGATAAAAACTAATAAAATTCCTACTTTTTCTTTCGTATCTGTTGTGATTATCTTCAGAATTTGTCTATATATTCTCATTATGCAATTCATTCTTCAGGAAATAAAAATCCGAGCCATGATGATCGTACAATGGAAAACCCATCGTTAAGTAGGTATAATTAATGTTCAAAAGTTGATATTCCTGCTATGCAGATACTTGATGATTATCAATTCAAACAGAAAAGTCTGTCAGTTACGTAATTTTGGCAACAATGACAAAATTTGAATTCAAAGATTAAGTGAATGCGATTTCAGTAGAAAGTGTTAAAGTTTATATATCTTAAAGCCAAGAATCTTATTACACAGTACAATTTGCACTATAAACTTCGTACACTTCTTAATAAGTTTTTTGTACACGACACAAGTTGTTCAAATACACTTTTTCGGAACCAGTTTTTCTTAAAAGGCTTCTTCATATTTTCAAATTTGAGATTAATATATTCTTAAATTCAAGTTGTATTACACGTGGTCGAAAACCCAAATCACCAAATTAACAAGTTGAAATGTAAACGCGTTTCAATAGCGTCCCTATAATTATGAATACATACTATTGAGATAATCAAGTCTTAATAATGACAGCGTCGCTATTGAAATGCCTTGACACTTTTAACTTGTTAATTTGGTGATTTGGAAATTTATTGACTATATGTAGTACAATTGTATCATCAAGAAGATACTATTTATTAAATAGTTAAACTTAAAGTTGAATTATCTAAAGATATGTGATATTCCCTGAAATATGTAAAAATATGTAGCATATCCTGAAATATGGACAAATATGCAAAAAACAAATGTGTCTTAAACCAATACAAATAATCTGTAAAAAAATATGCTATGTAAAAATATGTAGCATACCCTGAAATATGGGCAAATTTGGAAAAAACAAATGTGTTTTAAACCAATCCAGATACTCTACTTGGTAAACATATGATGACATTTTAACGTTAACTGATACAAAATTAAATATTAATAAAATTTCATTGAGATGAATAGCCAAAAATAAAATATTATAATAAATAAATACCATGGTACATGCCGTCGTCCTCAACTAGTTTTTTATCTTTAGGCCTTTCAGAAGCTAGCTTCTATCTTCAGCAGAGTAGCGCACACTACTGCCGAAGATGTAAGTTGTCTTCTGAAAGGCCTACAGTTTTAAAATGTTTAACCTAGTTCTTGACGGCGCACCTGCCAAGGTATTTATTTATTGTAATATTTCACTTCAAATTTAAATATATAGATATCCAAGCCCTGGCGATTAAGGGTTAAATTTCTACTATTAAGAGCCAGTTTCACCAAGAGAGGTAACTGTATTATATCAGTTTTCCCCATGTATAAAGCATACCTTAAACTGGCGTAATACAGTTACCTATCCTGGTGAAACTGGCCCTTAATTAAGATTCACCACCTTAAAAGTTAAATACTGATAAATTAACATAAAGTATCTCTCATAATTTTTAGCCCTAGCCCTTCGTATGATATACACTCACTCTCCATTAAATTATCCCTTAATTTGTTTTGTAAACATATAAAATGATTGTTTTTATTTGAAACCCAATGTAACACATTGAAAAAGAGTTTAATTCTTCACGTTAGGTTTTGACTAAGTTATAATCTCTAAATTTAGAAGAAAACAGCTGCTTTTGTTTTAAAAATTAAACTGATTTTACGCCTTAAAAATGGATTAAATATAAAAATTGAATTATAGTTGAGAAGCTTACTTTCAAAACTCAATATATCCACTTTTTTGTGATTTTACAGGAAATTTTAAAATTTAGTAACAGCAAAAAAAAATACAGGATTCTCCTAACTGAAATGTAGTTTTGTAGATGTTCATCCCTAGATTAAAATACACAAATACCAGATCGATACACATTTTCATTTGACCGTAATTGTAAAATGAACATTGGAGATATCAAGTTCTGTCCACTCTTTTCACCAAATTGCAATAAACTACAACATGGAAATCTCAGCAGAAAAATCTAAAGTCATGGCTTTCCTAGGAAAATACGTAGTTCGCAAAAAATTGTTATTAATAATAAAATATTAGTACAAACTAACACATTTAACTATCTCGGATATCAATTTATATACGAAGAGGAAAAAGAGTTTAGTCAAAAAATTATATAATTTAAACAGAGTAACAGGAATTATAAATAATATTTTAAAGCAAAAATACAGTATAGCAAACCACACGAACTAGAATTTATAAAACACTGGGCAGACCCATATTATGTTACGGCAGTGAGGCCTGGTCAATTCGCAGTGTAGATGAACAAAGACTAACTGCGGCAGAAATGAAATTTATGAGACGTACTGCAGGTTACTCAAGAACAGATCATAAAAGAGATTATGAGATTCTCAAAGAATTACAAACAGAATCAGTCATGGAATATGTACAAAAATACAGAAACAACTGGAAATCTCACGTAAGAAGAATGAGCAGAACAAGAATACCAAGTCAAATCTTAAATTACCAGCCACCAGGCAAGAGATCTTTGGGCAGACCCTTCAAACGTTGGATTGAGACCGTAACAGACCACTAGGTCTGTCACATGAAAGGAAGAAGAAGAAGAAGAAGAAGAGAGAAGAAAAAAGAAGAACGTATCAAGTTTTTACAGAAAAAATTTGGATTTGTTAAGTTTTGAAAGATAAACTTAAAAAAAATAGTTTCTATTCTAAAATCTTTATGAAACGTTCAAATGCGTTTAGAAACGCCACCTGTTGAGTAAAATTATAATTAATATAACCAATCAGGTAAAACGGCAAATTAATGACAATAAATATATAAACTTTTGAAAGAAAAAAAAACCTTCACTAAAGAGAGTATACAAATTGATATACGAATGTTTGATGGAAAATAATATGATCATGGATTTATTAAGTTATGACATAAAATTTCAGTTTAGTAACGCATTTTAAATGGGATATATTGATTTCTTCTTAAATATAACACCCCAAACAATTAATAATAATAAAATTATGAATGTAAAAAAAGGATATTGTACAAGAGATTGAAGGTGCCAAAAAGTGGACTTGTGCACTTATGAAAGTCGATATTATAAATGTAGAAACGTATATCGTACAAGAGATTGAATGTGCCAAAAAGTGGACTTGTGCACTTATGAAAGTCATGGCTTCAATTCTGCTCCGAAAAATTTGTCCGATTAAAGAAAAAATAATAATTTTTGTATTTTTGGAGATATTGAGTTTTGAAAGTAAGCTCGTTTGTTGTACAATGTTAATTTAACTAGAAGACTGGAGAGGCTATGCATGTCGCATTCCCCCTCATGATCCATTTTTCTTGGGTTTGATCCCAACTAAGTTTGATGGAATTTTCCACATGAAAAATAAATTCAAACGTGTCTTATTTCCGAGAGGAAATTAAAATCTGACTCCGTATCACAGGCATCTGGAGTATAGCATCTTAAAAAAGCTCTCGGATAAAGAATAACATATCAGAAAAAAATTCTCAGGTGTATGAATTTGAAAGCAGAAACAGATGGTGCTAACATTCGCATGAGACTTTTTTTTAATTCAAGTATTCAACTACGGACCAAATTCTTATGACATGCCAAGTTTTTTAAACTTATTTGAGTTTCGAGTAAATAAATAACATGCATATCGGTCTTCAGATGAAAATTTAGTGATTTTTAATGTGTCTTAAAAGTCATATGTCTATAACTGTTTTTAGATTCATGGTCATATTTGTTCTAATTTTTGTAATAAATTCATAGTAAAGTAATATTTCGGAGATTTTTATAAATCTTCAGCAAGGTTAATAAAAGATTCTTCGGTTTGTTTCTCAATTACGTTATAGTTTGGTAGTCTCCGATATAATATAAGAAAGATAAATGAATGTTTGAACCGGGATTTGAACCCTGAACCTCTAGTTCTATGTACTAGTGTGCTGTCCATTACACCATTCAAACGACGATACAAACATTAACATTTCTTTCAACTTATACAATTCTCGTTCGTCCAAAGGCTAATAGCTGTCGCTACCATCACGCCAACTGACGGCTTCATTCAGAAGTAACTATATTGGGATTTTTTTTACGTTACTTATAGCAGTAAAGCCTCACATTTTCTATGTTTTTACTTGAATTAACAAATTCCAATTCTGGATAGAATATACTTTAAGAAAGAAAAATCAATATTTGAACTGGGATTTGAACCCTGGACCCCTAGTTATACGTACTAGTCTCTGATATAGGCTGGAATAGAATTCTATGTTCTAGCAAGAGAAACTGTAAAAATCACCATTAAATGAAATATAATTAGAAAATTGCTGTTAAATATATTGTGGAATGCAGACTTTCAAGGCCGCTAATCATAACATTCCCAGGCTATGTGACAGTGGTCTATAGCTGGTGTTTCTCCCTCAACTGCGGAGGGCATCTTCAGTGGCGAGTGTTTCTAGGTGATGTTCCCTTGTCGTAGACTCATTCACAGTCGTGTCTACTACAAGGGAACACCATCTAGAAACACTCGCCACTGAAGATGCCCTCCGAAGTTGAGGGAGAAACGTCTGGAAGGAACACCAGTTATAGAGCACGGCGACATAGCCCCGATTCGTTTAATATTAATGTTAAATTTGTTTTAATTTTATTTATACAATTTCAGGGGACTTGACAGTAGTCATTGCCCATAAGTATGAGTAAACAATTAACCGTTAACAATAAATTAAAACAATAAAACATCATAGCAAAACGGAAAGTTTTGCTGCTGTTTCCCAGTATCTACTCGTATTCTTCAGCGTAGCAGAGTGAAGTGTACTTCACTGCTAAAAATATAATTTCGAAAAAAAAGACGTATTAAGAAAAACTGTTTCCGAAACAATACACGTGAAAAACAAAACACATTTTCAAATCAACACTTCTAATGTTTTGTGAACAATGAATCTGTATGAACACACAAACTCCTTCCACGTGTTCCTGAGATGGGTTGGGAACCACTCCTGCCTGCATGCTGCATGCTGGGATATCTGCATGATCATCTCAAACGCCAGGTAGATAATACACAGCACTATTTGCTGTATTTACAGCTTCCTCCGGAGCTCAAATGCAGATCGTTATATTCGTCAAAGTTATTTTAAAATAATTAAATTTAATAGAAAATAATTAGTTGTAATTTATTTCCAAATTCTGATATTTCAGCTACATATACTATAAGAATATCAGTCCCCAAAAAAGTTTTTCTTTTTACTTAATTTTGCCAAGAGATGACAAACTTTTAAATCAAAATAAATAAATATTATAGTATAATAAAATTAATAGATTTTACATCTGAACTAATACGAATCTATAGATGGAACTAATTGCTAATAAATAATAGTTTTAAAAAACTAAAAGGACACGCTTTATTAGAAAACTAAAAAATTAAAAATAATTTTAATTTCCAATACGCTTGGGATAAAATAAAGTGGTCAACAAAAAAATCATCTCCAACACATATAGAATAAAATTAGAGTTATCAACAAAAAGAAAATAATTTTACCATCAAAAGCGTGGGGTGCTCTATATCAATTAATATATTTGATATTAAACAGATATTGGTAAAAGTAAGCTCTCTAAGAAGAAAATGTAAAATTCATAAAAAGCACCCCACGCTTTTGATGGTAAAATTATTTTCTTTTTGTTGATAACTCTAATTTTATTCTATATGTGTTGGAGATGATTTTTTGTTGACCACTTTATTTTATCCCAAGCCTATTGGAAAATAAAATTATTTTTCATTTTCTAGTTTTCTAATAAAGCGTGTCCTTTTAGTTTTTTTTAACTATTATTTATTTTATTTTTTTAGTTTTAATATTTTACAGAATAAGATAAAAATGTAAATATCTTTAAATTCGATACTATTGTAGTATGAGCTAAAAGTAATACTCTTCTATAAAAAAACCCCAGCCGGATTTGAACCAGCGACGTATGGATTACTGAATTATATAAACACGACTAAGAGAAAAATTCACTGGGCGTCTACCAACTGAGCTCTTACAACAATTGACTAAAAACTCGACAAGTCCGGAACCTATTATACCAGTTTTCATTTTTTTTGATTTTCGGATGATTTCTGGCCAGGATTTTAGAAACAAAATATGAAATTATTGTATTGTCACGGGTCCTCTACACTTATACAAAGTTTCAGGTCAATCCAATGTTTCTAAGTGGGTGAAAATCGCGTTGAAAGATTGCGTTGCATTGATACAAAAACACGTTTTTTTGATTTTCTGATGATTATGACCAGGATTTTAGAAAATAAATATGAAATTATTGTATTGTCACGGGTCCTCTACAAGTATACAAAGTTTCAAGTTGATCCAATGTTTCTAAGTGGGTGAAAATCACGTTGAAAAATTCCGTTACATTGATAGAAAAACACTTTTTTTGATTTTCTGATGATTATGGCCAGGATTTTAGAAAATAAATATGAAATTATTGTATTGTCACGGGTCCTCTACAAGTATACAAAGTTTCAAGTCGATCCGATGACGCGTTGAAAGATTCCGTTACATAGATAGATAGATAGATAGATAGATAGATAGATAGATAGATAGATAGATAGATAGATAGATAGATAGATAGATAGATAGATACAGGTCAAGCTAATATAAAGCGTGTAAAAAGAGTTAAAACTAGGAATTGTTTTCACCTCATATTCCATAAACCCCAACATGGGTTCCGTTAGTGGCACACCCGGTATTAAATATCGATCTACGTATCATGATTAAGAAGCATCTGAGGTGTTAAATTGTTGACAGCAACATAAATTATTTCTTGTAAGTCTCCCAAATCACGTATCGGTACCGTGTACACCTGGTTCTTAACAAACCCCCATAAAAAATTCGGGAAGTGTTAAGTCTGGTGATTTGGCAGTCCATATGATGAACGTCGATCCTCTTCCGATCCATTTGCATGGATCATATGACGGGTTCAGAGCAAAAGTGAACCAAGTCAAACAAATTTAAAACCCTGGTTATATATGACGTTGGGTTCAATATAGCAGTAATAGCCTTCAGAGCAGTGGCTAACCTAGTATTGTATTTTTTTTCTTTTTTCGGTGTAAAAAGTGAATGTTTAATTCTTCATCTGCAATTAAATGCATTAAGGGAGATGATGGATGAAATGTTCGACATTTTCGGTCAAATTTAGCATTTTCTTGTTTTTTGTATTAAAAAAGTACCACGTACCTTAAAGTATAAGTTGGTGAAGTTTCAGTGTCCTATGGCGCTTGTAAGTCTCCCTAATTACGTCATACCTAAAAGGCTGCGCTCTTTAAATGTCACTCAGTTGGGGCGTGGTGAGCGATGTTCCCTCAAACCTCTGTATTTTAATTTTTGAATAGTTTTTTTCGCATAAATTTTTGCTTCCTGTTATGTCTACAGAGCCACAGTAATCGGCTGAACATAGTAAGGATATGAGCACGATAGATGGCAGTGTAAAGTTAGTTGTATTAGATTATTCTGTAACTCATGTGGGCATGAATTTGTTTTTTTAAATATATTTTTTATTATTAGATACACGTGTGAAACACGTTTGTTTTGCAAAGTTTTTCTTTTAATTTCAACAGTATTCAATAGTTTATTTTATTACTACACAAATATAGTTTCGTAAGTATAGTGTTCTTGGATACTCTCTAATCAATTATATAAAATTCAATGTGTGTATGTTCATGATTTATAGACTTTTGAACCATGCAACAGATATTTTCAGGTGCGGCGAGTATTTGGTCGCTATCCGTTATTCTCTAAAACCACTAGGTGTAGGAGAACACTTGAAACGAAAATTTAAAAATCATTCTAGCGGTCGCCATTTTCGATTTCTTACAACGAAACTCGGTATATGCTATTGAACTAAACCGAGGTAGATAGTATCAAAATATCAGCGAAACCCAGTCATTCAAAATGGGGGTTTACCTGAAATCCGAAATTAAAAATTGATTGTGGCAACCGCCATGTTTGGTTCGTCGCAATCTATACCATACAATTCATTATGCTGTAATATTTTTAACTTATTCAAATAAAAAAATAGTATTTAATTTATTTAGGCGTAAAAACGCACACCTGGTATTCGCTAGTGTTCCATAAAATATAAATTAATAAGACTTTGACATAATTCGAAGATACACTATTTTTTAATTCTTATAGTATACTACATTGTTAATAGTAATTTTTAAATTTTTTTAACCACTGTCTCCATGAATTTAAATTATTTTGAAGTCAAATTAGAAATAAATGATGAATTGCGATCTGCATGCGAGCTCTGGTTTCATATAGTTTAATGTAAATGTGTACTTATGTCCTTCCTGGTTCCTGATATCCTGATTGTTACGTGAAAGAAGATTTGTGACGTCATCTTGTTGCAGAAGAGCACGAGAGGAGGAACTCAAGTCTGCTGCCCCGCACCAACGGTACCAAGAGTGCCGAAATCAGCAGCAGGACCGTCAGCCCTCCCTGACCGAAATAAATAGGGTACTGCCTATTGTTACTATCATCCCCAAAAATTGGTTGTTCTATTTCTGCAGTCTCATTCATTGTCACTCCACCTCCAAAAATGTCTGCATAAGTATAGTATCTAACAAAGTTTTCAGAACACTGCATATTTCATTAAGAAGTTTTTGTTTTTATTTTGTTAGTATCTGAAAGAAAACCACCGATTATTAGATCTATGAGGTACAATATTTATTATTTAACACGTTTGTTAAATATTATTCCCTAAGAGTAGTTAATAATAATAATAATTACAACATGAACTATTATCTCAGTCAAAACATGAATGTATTAATTCAACGCTTCAATATTCTTGTGTGAGATCATTTTCAAGACAAGGTTATTTATAATGTACTATGAACAGCCATGTCTTGTAAATGATCTCACAGAAGGAGATTGAAGCGTTGAAGTAATAAATTCATGTTTTGACTGAGATAATAGTTCATGTTGTAATTATTATTATTAGCTCCTCTCAGTGAATAATATTTAACAAACTCGTAAAAGGTATTTAAGTCTGAATAAAGACTCCTCTAAGAAAAATTTACCGACATAAACGCCCTAGTATTACCTTAGTTACCTGTTAGATATCTCATTGGGTTGGTGTGCTCACCGTATGTCATCCATGACATCTATGAGCAAATAATGTAACTAAAAATTAACTTGGTCTAGTAACTCCTTACAAAGGAGAGGCTGTGGCTCAATAATGGGCACGCCATTATTTATAGATAGATAGATAGATAGATATATGGATAGATAGATAGATAGATATTTTCAATACCTAAAATTAAAAAAAAAAAATATTTTTTTTTCTCATACTAACATAATTCTGCAAGTTTCATATCAAACTACCTCTCTGCCACTACCGAACCCAAAGGTTGATGACCCGAAGACACTTTCTCTCTCTACTTTCTCAGCAGATGTTTCGCAGTCCTTCATTGTATACTTCTCTTCCTTCAAATCATGGTTAAAGTTATTCTCCCACCTCGTTCTTGACTGATCTGCTGGGCGTTTTCCTTCTGTACATCACAGATCACAAACTATAAAAGATGTATGACTATTTAACTCATGGTCCAAATTGTAGTCAGTGACCAATCACGTTTCAATGAATTTTGTTTTACAACCAATGGCAGTCGTGTTTCACCTCGCTCTTTATCGATTTCTCTTTATCAGCTCCTGCTTTTGTGATAAAAAAAAGCTCCTTCTTTTTTAATATTCTGAACAGCTCAGAGCATTATTTTTCTCCAACAAATACATTGAATATAGCAAATAATGAACAATTTCCTTGATTTTACTCAGTTGTTTACTAAAAAATAAATTAATAACCTATAATGTTGAATATAATATACAGTTTGATGTGTTTCATTATTTCTCCACTAGAGTGCATTCTTACAATATTGCAATAAATAATATGATCAACTTGCATTGAATATAGGGCCTACATAACCTCACATTCCTGATTTGTTTTCAAACATCGCCATTTATATTAAGTATATACATATTTTAAAATACCGGTAACTATAATTGAATAATTATTTGTGAGTAAACAGCTTAATTTTATTCGTTAAATAGTCCTAACAAATGCCACTCTTGATTTCCAAATCCTCTAGATAAATTCATTCGTCACTTTGTGACTGATGGATTTATCGATGATTTTGAAATCACTCGTGATATTACTTATGTTAAATTCTCTAACAAAAATAAAAATCTAAGAATTTTCTAATGAAATATGCTGATGACTCTAAGCTACTGTTACATACTCTATATAACACGAATAATGTTAAAATAAGATAAACTGTTCGTCATAATTTACTAAATCAATTGTTATAGAGTTTACTAATATTGTAGTTATTTATGTTACAAGGGTAGAAGTGGAGGTCTCACGGATGAATTTCCAAACTAATTCGTAAACATTATCAGTCTTTGAAAAGTATATAATTTTATTAAATTAGGCTTTAATGGCCGGAGTTATTGTGAAGATCTTGAAGAAGATTTCCGGGCTGTTGGTCGTGATCTAGAGGCTTGAAGTTCCCCGACGTTTCGCCAGAGACTGCGTCCGGCATCCTCAAAGGGTTGTCTTGAGACAACGCAGCCTTTGCGAAACGTCGGGGAACTACAAGCCTCAAGACCACGGCCAACAGCCCGGAAATCATCTTCAAGTTCTTGATTATATAATTTTATTTCGTATTGTCATTAAAATCAATATTTTTAATAAACAAATATTAACATGTACTCTACATAATGTATTCAACAAGACTATGAAACAACTAACATATGAAAGTAATATTAATGCTATTTGGATTTTCAGCGAATTCCGAAACAATAAAGCTATTGAGGTAGTTCTCATGAAAATATTCTTCTTAAAGATCTTAACCGATCCTCTCTAGTAGACACCGAAAATCGCCAACAAAAAGTATATACAGAGTGTTGTAAAAAACCGACACCTGAGGTGAGGTACTATATTGAGATATGTTGATAATTTCTTAATAAGGTACCAATGTCCAGAAATGATGCATTTTCACAGTATGGCTAGTTAATTACGTCTCAAGATCGGTGTTAGTTCGACGGATTTGAAAACTCATTACTTGACAACACCTCACAGGTACGGAACGTAAGATACGTGGCTTCGCAGCGGAATATGGTTGCAACATGACGGAGCTCCAGCTCACTTCGATGCCAATATGAGGAGACATTTGGATACCACGTATCAAAGTCGGTGGATTGGAAGAGAAGGGATCAGTCCCATGGCCTCGAGATCACCTGATCTTAACCCTCTCGACTACTTTTTGAGGGCGAGATGAGACAGTCTGTTTATCAGACTACGGTAGAGACACGTATTGAGCGTATAGCCCGAATCCATGCTGATATACATAATTCAAACGATACCAGACGTATTTGAACATGTGCGCCAATCAGTACACCGCCGATGTACGCTCTGCAATGAGATGGGAGGTGGATATTTTGAAAACTTGATGTGACTGTGACAGTTTTTTCTAGTACTGAGTCTTGAAATCCAATTAACGGAACTCTTGAGAAGTTTGCTACACATAGTGTGAAAACGCATCACTTCCGGACATTGGTACCTTATTAAATACTGTTCAACTTATCTCAATATAACACCTCACCGCCGTTGTCGGTGTTTTTTGCAACACCCGTATATATATATATATATATATGTATGTATGTGTGTGTGTCTGTGTCTGTATGTGTGTGCGTGCGTGTGTCTTTTAACGCTCTAGGGACCACATTTTTTTTGTTTTATCAGAACAAAACTTGGCATATAGGAATACATTTAAAAATATAAGATCATGTTCGTTAAGCAGTAAAATAGAACCATAAGTTGTAGACGTTCACCTAAAACGAAAAAGTAAAATCGCTCTGGCGGTCGCAATTATCGACACTCAATATATGCTATTAAGTCAAAGTATTCTAAAAAAAAAAGTCCGATATTTAGAAATGGGGGTTTGTCTGATATTACAATATTTTACGAATTCGTTTCGAAATTCCATCTTTAATATCTTATGTTCAATCCTGTCAATGTAAATGAAACTAATTTACTAAGATATCAGTCGGGCGGGGTGGTCCTAGTGGTTATTTTCCTTGACTCTACTCCCGAGGGACGAGGGTTCAAACCTAGCCTGGGACTATGGATTTTTAGGATGGAAAAATTCAAGGGATAACTCCTCTGGGAGAGACTTTCAAGCGTAGGTCCCAAGTTTGAAGACTTTCAGTCTCGCAAAGAAACCTTAAGCATTAAGAAAGAAGGCACTGAGCAAAAAAATAACCTACATTGCTCCATCCAATTACTACTGTAGAAGCCTACTATATGTCCCTTGAGGCGACATGATGATAGCATGTCTCTCACGAAATATGTAGAGAAATAAGTGAACTAAGTCAGATTGGTCAAGAAACCTCAAAAGTAGAGTGCTGGGCCCAATTAGGGCTTCAAGAGTCATAGGAAGGAACAAAGGATATACTGGATTATTTTTTCTTTTCTAATAGGCATATGTGATATGTTAAATCCTCTACTAACATGATATTGTATTTCAGAAAGTTAATTATTTACATTTGTCCACCGTTGTGGTCTCTAGATAGCATCGCTGCCTCTTACAGCGGGGTAGGGTTGGGAAAACTTTTCTCGGTGATGGTTATTTCGGGGTTTTTCTTCAACTGTAAGTCAAATTTCAAGAAAGTTTAAGGCCAAAACGTTCTCCGAATATCATGTGGCCATCATAATCATCATCATGTTCGCCATTTTTGGTATGAATGGTGTGCAGCGTTTTAATGTTGTTTTGTCTCGGCGGAGGCCCTGACATTCAGCTGATCACTCGTTCAGGGTGGCTCTCCATGTCCTTGTGCGCTCAAAAATGTAGACCTGTATGTATGATCAATAGTTTAAAATCCCTCGACCGGTAGTGCCACTGTCCCGCGCCGTAGCCGAGTGGTCAAGACAAGAAGCCTTGACGCAGAGATAAGGGACTTGCGATGGTTCGAGTCTCCATGAGGGAAGAAATTTTTTCATGGGATTTCTGCCAGTATGCGACCGGTACCCACCCAGGAACGTGAGGAATTTGGGTAGCTACAATAAATAGCGACTCCAGGTTGAGAAAACCAGCTGTAACGACCTAGATTGTGAAGTTTATATCCATCTGTTATTTTAGATTTATATTTTTAAGATTATCTCGAATTGGATTGTTTTTTTAAGTGTTTACTTTATTATAAATGAATTAATTTACTTTATTGAAAAAATAGTTAATTATATCTCCCCATCGCGCCAACAAAATAATTTTAAAAATTAAGATAGTTATCCAACCAATTAAATCAATAAAATTATTAACTGGGGGTCCCGACATGCTAACCACTCGTCACTCCTATACTGGAAGGAAGATTGTCTACCTCTGTGACTAACACATGTAGATGTGAGGCCAGCCGCCGGCCGGTAAGCCAAGGGCCTTCTAGGACTGTCGCGCCACAGAGTGGGAGGTCGTGTGGCATGTAAAAAGTACTTATATATCCATTATATAAAATCGAATGTAGGTATGTTTGTCATTTATAAACTTCTAAACCACGCAACAGATCTACACGAAAATTTGTACATACAGGTTTTCAGGTACGGGGAGTGTTTAATCACTATCTATTATACTCTAAAACCATTAGGTGTATGAGTTCACCTGAAGCGAAAATTTAAAAATCACTCTAGCGGTCACACTTTTCGATGTTTCCCAATGAGACTCAGTATATTCTTTTAAAATAAACCGAGGTAGGTATTATCCAAAAATCAGGGAAATGCGACGTTTAGAATTGAGGGTTTGCCTGAAATCCGAAATTAAAAACTAACTTGTGTTTTTTCGTCAGAATTTATACCATACAATTAATTAACCAGTAAGTTTCTTTTAATTTATACAACTAAAAATAAAACCACACTAGTTTATTTGGGAGTAGCAGCACCGAATATCGTGTATTCGCTGTTTTTATAGAGGTAATAAATGCTTTTTCCTGTTTAGTCTTACTTACATGAGTTGAACTCATTAAAAATAAACATAAACTAAAATGAATTGAATGAATGAATGAATGAATGACTCTGCAGAAAGAACAACCAGTAGTTAGGAAAATGCTGTATCTAGAGCGATGGAGCCATTCCAACCAGTGTGACCCTAAGACCCTGTTAGCACGGCATGGTAACAAATTGATGTCAGTAGCTATTGATGTATTGTAGCTTTTCATGTTGACAGCACACTAACAGCCTCTGGCGGCAGCAATCAGTAAACTAGATCGAGTAGTTATTAGAAACAACTAGCGGTCCCGAGATATCGCATTCCTTGCTCCGATCAAGAGTTACCCAAATCTTAATATTGTTTCAATTCCATAGATTTTACAAATAGGGTTGTTTTCTGTTCCCAGTTTCCATTTACTTCTATCCATGCATTCCTTTTCTTCAAATAGGCCTACATTTCTTTCATAGTTTCCTGGATATCATTCCTCCAAAATTTTATAAGTCGTCTTAATATTTTTTTCCCTGATGGTATCCGCAAGAGTTCATTTTACCATCTGTTTTGCTTTTTTTTATTTAGCCCGGTGTAGTTAAGTCCATGTGGCCCTCTCTTCCAATCAGCAGGACAAACATATTTACATTGGAATGTAACAATCACTATTAACTCTAATATTTTTTATTCAATGCCCCAGGTTGCCATTTCGACATTTCTGCTGTTCTCTTCTGGCATTGGCGTAATTGTAATCCACTTCTTAAGTTGGGGCGCCTAGAAGGCGGAGTTACATTACCCAGATGATATGATGAGTGATAAATGATAATGAAGCGCCAGGAGAGTTCTTAACCTAAACTTATCCTAAATTCCAGACCATTGGCAACCACATGAATAATTGCCTTTAAGGAAAAAATTCCTATGTTTTGACCGGAAATCTAACCCATCATATCAGAAATGCTGACCACTTGCTTATGAGACTGGATAAATACTGAATGAAGATTTGGTCCATAAGATTAAGATCGATGATACAATAATTTATATCAAAACTAAAGCCAGTAGTTAGATAGATGGAAAGCTCTGGGGCCATCACTTAAGTGTTGGCGGTGAGCGATCCATTTTGGTCCTCCTTAATAGGTAGAACCCCGGGTTCCTGTAAAATACATTAGCCCCGGTTTAAATTTTGAATTTAATTTTGAAGTTAATTAGCAGAGTGAAGTCGGAAGCGGACCTTTTGGGGTTCTATTCCAGCATTTGCTCATTGGATTGAGGGAAACCGCTTAAAACCTCAATCGGAATAGTCAAGCCAGTAGTAAAATGTGTACAAGAAAGATAAATTAAATTGTTTGGTAGACTGACTCTATGTAATGTACTTTAAAAAAATTGACAAAGTTTCCAATATGCACAATCAGAAATTTTTCTAAGTTTGAGGCAGAACACCACGCGCATGCCCCAACAAACGCGAAGCGGTTTACACTACATAATCACGCGATGCAGCCAACATATACACGAACCAAAAGCTAATCCAACGCAATTTAAGCACTCTAATCTGTTAAAGAATGCAACGCCCAAATATAAATAGAAAGCACTGAAATTCAGAAGTATATTTGTACAGTTAATTAGTATGTACTCTATGTTGGCTGCACTGAAACACGTCTGTTGTTGTATAGAATATTCGTTAAAAAGAATATGGCTGCCAGGTCTTCATGTTACGTATGTAGTTAAATATCATAGAAAAATATATTGAAATAATCGTTAGAAAAAAATGTAAAAATTGTTGTAAATGGTGGGGAATAATTTGAAAAATAGAACCCTAACAATACAATTTGACAGGATTTATGAAGGAATTAAGAAAGGAATTTTAAAATCACTGCGCATAATGGAAACTTTAGACAATAAAAATAATGAGGTATAGAAAACTAACTGACCATTCTCATGGGCTAGTGGTCAGCGTTTATTACAGTTCATGAGGTCCCAGATTCGATTCCCGGTTAAACAATAGGAATTTTTCCTTACAGGGAATTGTTCCTGTGGTTGCCCGTGGTCTGGAATTTAGGTTAAGTTTAGGTTAAGAACTCTCCTGGCGCTTCATTATCATTTATCACCCATCATATCATCGGAGTAATGTAACTCCGCCTTCCAGGCGTCCCAACCTAAGAAATGGATTACAATTCCGCCAATGCCAGGGGAGAAAACCAAAATTGTCATAAAAGACAACCTGGTGGCATTAGACAAAAAAAAAGAAAACTATAATTAGTCGGTTGTACAATATTTAAAACAAATGAAGGTATGCATTAATCTTCATCCGAATGAGGGTCTTTCCACTTTTCAGCGGTTGCCCTTTTACCAGCCGGCTGCTGGCCCTTCACATCCACATGTGTCAATCACCGAGGTAGATGATCAACAGCCAGTGTAGGGGTGACATGTGGTTAGCATGTCGAGTCCCCCAGCCATTATAGCTGGTTCCTCAACCTGGAGCCGCTACTTATTGTAGCTACCCAATTGCCTCACGATGCTGGGTGGGCACCGGTCCCATACTGACCGAAATACCATGAGAAAATGTCTTCCCCCATGGAGACTCGAACCAGCCCAAGTCCCGTAGCTCTGCGCCAAGGCTTCCTACCTTAACCGTTCGGCTACGGCGCGGGACTAATCTTCATACTGTTTTCATAAAATAAAATAAAGTATTAATTGTTAAAATAATACTATCAGTGAAATATATAAGTTAGTTTGTTATTAAATACTTTTTTAGTTTGTTTTGGAACACCACTATTACAACCGTTTCTGTATTTTATCCATGAGTCCTCTATCTCCTCCCATAACTAATTCACTGGCACTATCGAACCAGTGGATTAATGGCCGCGCGAACACCCCAATCCTTAGTTAATGTTATTCAGCCATCCCCTGTATAATATACTTCCCTCAGTCATAGTTACTTTTACCCTCCTATTCTTTATTGCCCTACCTACTGAACGATTTTTCTCTCTCTTTCCTACAAAAAAGTTTCCATGTCCCTTTTTCATTCCCCATTCGTTGAAATCAAACTCACTAGTAAACATGTTCATCTTCCAACTCTGATTCTTACATTTTTCACATTGGGATGGTGAGAATATTATCTGGATAGTATCAGAATCAACTCTTGATTGAGCAAGGAGAAATATCTCGAGGAAAAAGTATTCTTCATTTATTGAGTTTTCCAAAACCTTAGAATGTAGAAAGTATTTAGTACTTATATAGTGAATTTTCTGTTGTTAATATAGAATGTAGTGTGTTTCTTTAATTTCAGTTAGTTAACAAAGTATTTGTATAAAACAAGTGAATTTAAACTTCAGATAAGCAAATTATAAAACTCAAATCATAATTTGAGATATTATACTGCTTAAATATAAATGTTTTTGTAAAATTATTTTTCTAAAAGTTTAATATATTTTTATTAATATATTTACGATAAAACATTTAATAGAGTACAGTAAAAGTTTAAAAACTTGTCAAAATTTTACGTTCTTTATGATTAATTGTACTAAAATGTTTAATGTGTTTCTACACGGTAATGATGATAATTGGAATTTATGTAGCAGATAGAATAGTTGTTAATTAAAATAATTTAATGTTTTTATTTAATTAACTATAAATGGAGCATAAATAAATATGAGATTGGAAATCCATGGTCGCTGACATGAGTAGGGGAGGCAATTGTTGATAACTCGCATGTGTTTACTTTTTCTGAGTCAGTAGCATATATTTCTGTTATCAACAGTGATGAACATGAAATTGGGCCCTTCTAATGAATTGTTTTAAATAATAAATCTTATGTCAAAATCTAGGATTTTTAGGCTCTAATAATATACACATTTGGCACTTAAAATAGACTTCAAAAACTATAAAATATGTTATGACATTTTTACTATTACTAATTTTACATATTTGGAGTCCAAATTGATAATATATTAGTAAAATATTATGTAAATAAGAGAAAAATAATAGAGAATAGAGTAGGTCTATATTTTGAAAATTTAAATAAAGGCACTAAAAGGAAAATTCATTGATCACACATAGAATTAAATAAAATAAGTCAAAGTACACCTTCCCAGGCAAAATCCGTCGTCCTCAACTTATGAAATATGTAACCTTTATGCCTGTAGGCCTTTCAGAACATCCGTTCCATCTTCGGCAGGTCCCTCTTCGCTACAACATCCAGCATGATGGTTGATGCTGCTGGATGTTGTAGCGAAGAGGGACCTGCTGGAGATGGAACGGATGTTATGAAAGGCCTACAGGCATAAAGATTATATATTTTATAAGTTGAGCACGACGGATTTTGCCTGGGAAGTTGTACTTTAGCTTATTTTGTTTTATGACTCTCCACCTCAACGGTTTTAACAACGAATTTTATTAGTATTAACATAGAATTAAATTATGTAATGGAAATAGAAGTTGTCGTGGTGGACACCTAGGAACAATAATCACAAATAGGAATGAGATGCACAAGGAAATTAAACATAGGCTCAATTCTGGAAATGCGTGTTATTATGCATTACAGAGACTCTTGACTTCTCAACTCCTTTAAAAAAAAAGTTCAACTGAACATATACAAAACTATTATTTTACCAGTTATATTATATGGATGCGGAACATGGACTCTTACTTTAAGCGAGGAAATGAGATTACGAGTAGTTGAGAGTTCTCAGGAAAAAAAAATTGGACCAAAGAGAGATGAACAGACAGGTGAATGGAGAAGACTTGCATAACAGTGAACTACATGGTCTTTATATGAAGCCAGAACTAATGAGAACAGTTAAGTCACATAGACTGCGATGGGCAGGACATGTGGCACGAATAGGGAATGAAAGACGTGCATGGAAGATTCTTTAGAAAAAACAAGAGGGAAAACGCCAGTTGGTAGACCAAGAATGAGGTGGGAGAATAACATTTACTATGATTTGAGGGAAGTAGATTATACAGGGGATGATTGGAAAACATTGACTCTGGATGGGATGTATGGAGAGCTTATGTCCGCGCGGTAATTAACCTATGGCTTCGATAGTGACAGTGAGTTAGTTAGTTAGTTAGTTAATGGAAATGGAAAGTTAAAGAACAATGAGAAAAACTTTGAAGAATTTGCTGGATTCTTAGGAACAATAGACCTACCTTACAAACAGGGATAACGTTCAGAAAGAATAATGTTAAAATAGTCTCAAATCTGGAAACGTATGCTATTGTGCATTACAGGGACTCTTGTCGTCCCAACTTTCCTCAAAATAGTTAAACTGTATATATAACTCCGAGGTGACTCTGAAGCTTCAAGCATGCAGTAGAGGCGACTCTGAAGTTTCAATCAAGCAGTAGAGGTGACTCTGAAGCTTCAACCATGCAGTAGAGGTGACTCTGAAGCTTCAACAATGCAGTAGAGATGACTCTGAATCTTTAATCATGCAGTAGAGGTGACTCTGAAGCTTCAGCCATGCAGTAGAGGTAACTCTGAAGCTTCAACCATGCAGTAGAGATGACTCTGAAGCTTCAACCATGCAGTAGAGGTGACTCTGAAGTTTCAATCAAGCAGTAGAGATGACTCTGAAGCTTCAACCATGCAGTAGAGGTGACTCTGAAGCTTCAAGCATGCAGTAGAGGCGACTCTGAAGTTTCAATCAAGCAGTAGAGATGACTCTGAAGCTTCAACCATGCAGTAGAGGTGACTCTGAAGCTTCAACCATGCAGTAGAGGTGACTCTGAAGCTTCAACAATGCAGTAGAGATGACTCTGAATCTTTAATCATGCAGTAGAGGTGACTCTAAAGCTTCAGCCATGCAGTAGAGGTAACTCTGAAGCTTCAACCATGCAGTAGAGGTGACTCTGAAGATTCAACCATGCAGTAGAGGTGACTCTGAAGCTTCAACAATGCAGTAGAGATGACTCTGAATCTTTAATCATGCAGTAGAGGTGACTCTGAAGCTTCAGCCATGCAGTAGAGGTGACCCTGAAGCTTCAAGCATGCAGTAGAGGCGACTCTGAAGTTTCAATCAAGCAGTAGAGGTAACTCTGAAGCTTCAACCATGCAGTAGAGGTGACTCTGAAGCTTCACGCATGCAGTAGAGGCGACTCTGAAGTTTCAATCATGCAGTAGAGGTGACTCTGAAGCTTCAGCCATGCAGTAGAGGTAACTCTGAAGCTTCAACCATGCAGTAGAGGTGACTCTGAAGCTTCAAGCATGCAGTAGAGGCGACTCTGAAGTTTCAATCAAGCAGTAGAGGTAACTCTGAAGCTTCAACCATGCAGTAGAGGTAACTCTGAAGCTTCAACTATGCAGTAGAGGTGACTCTGAAGCTTCAACAATGCAGTAGAGGTGACTCTGAAACATCAACCATGTAGTAGAGGTGACTCTGAAGCATTAAGCATGCAGTAGAGGTGAATCTGGAGCTTCAACCATGCAGTAGAGGTGACTCTGAAGCTTCAACAATGCAGTAGAGGTGACTCTGAAGCATCACCAATGTAGTAGAGGTGACTCTGAAGCATTAAGCACGCAGTAGAGGTGAATCTGAAGCTTCAAACATGCAGTAGTAGAGGCGACTCTGAAGCTTGAACCATACAGTAGAGGTGACTCTGATCAGAGGTCAGATGTAAACAAGAACAGGGTTCAGACTTACAAAGTATAATTCGGTGAAATATAAAATTTACGCACTGACTTTTTCGTAACATTTGGAGTGATATATAACTAATGTAAAGTGGTTATACTGGAAACTGGATACCAAACAACACGGTTCAGGAATGTTGCTGCAACCAGACGGTATAGAAAATTATGCTAACCCCCTTTCCCCTGACGCCATGTACACCCTTAGACAAAAAAAAGAGTAATCTCTTGAACGCACATTTCTTCTAAGTCCTACTCGGCACAGCGCTAGGTTCAAACTAGGAAACTAGTTATAATTGTGCAGTCCCTGAGCTACTGTGTTATGTGGCATGAACTGAAGACACTTCCACGTATCCTGTTAGGTCAGCATGCAGTCACTGTTTCTGTTAATGAAAGGTCGCAGGTTCGCGTCCTCAGTTATGCAGTTTTTTTCGTGATATCTGCATTAAAATATTTTATGAATTATATACATGTTATTTTGACATTTGAATTAAATCAATGTTAATGTCGTTATTGTAACAATTATATTTACCACATTCAGGGTTTCTTCTGGGTAATTTCAGTGTATTGCATTCAATAGACTGCGAGGCGCAGACGTCTGCCCAAAAGTAACAGCCTCTAACAAGTTTGTTTATAATGAATAATATCGAGTTTTGCCACGGCTCAGCGCACACATAAGGCAATCTCAATGTCCCGCAGATTGAGGGCGGTAATAGATGCTTGGGGTTCATACACCCGATATTGATTTTGTTTTTGTTAAAATTTTAATTTTAGAAGATATTATTTTCTTTTCCTCATTTATTTATTAGAAGAAGGTTTTAATTTATGTTTTTGTGTGTTTTGTATGCATTATAGCCACAAAACGAAAATATGAAATTATATTACAGGCGAAATGCTATTCTAACATTAATTTTAAAAAGTAGAAGAGGTTTCGAACGCAGATGATGTCTGTTAAACCTCTTGACCACGGAAACACACTAAGCCAAGCTCTGTCTTTCAAGTTGCTTGAGTGTGCACTGCGTTAACTAGCAAACAACCCAGTACAATTACTGAAAACGTGTTGATGTGAATACGGCTTCTGCGAGCGCTCACAAAGTTCCCCGATCGGTTGACGGAATCTGCGGATGACTTTTTTTTGTCTAAGGGTATACAATGGTTGCATCAACCATATGCTGAAATCATGTTTACGAAGGAATTGTTCCATCTCTACTCATTACCTGCTACAAGAATATAGACAAGGCTGGCTTCTGCATGGTACCAGAATACCACGACATATGATGACCTTGTAGAAGATTTCCGGGCTGTTGGCCGTGGTCTTGAGGTTTGTAGTTCCCCGACGTTTCGCCAGAGACTGCGTCCGGCATCCTCAAGGGTTCTCTTGAGACTGACAATTTTGTCGACTACCTGCCCTATTTATACATTTATCCGCGACGTGTTCTCTGCGCGGATAAAAGTATAAATAGGGCAGGTAGCCGATAAAATTGCCAGTCTCAAGACAACCCTTGAGGATGCCGGACGCAGTGTTTGGCCAAACGTCGGGGAACTCCAAGCCTCAAGACCACGGCCAACAGCCCGGAAATCTTCTACAAGATCATCATCGTAACTCCGGCCGTGGAAGCCTAAGTCAATATACCACGACATATGCATAACTACATAACCCAAGGGGAATAGACCTAGTGGAAGATCTAAGAACAGATGGGGACCCACTACTTGTCAAGATGATGATATTAATGATTTTATTTATTAAGTATATACTATTAGATGTCGGCCATGGATTACCTATCTCAACTTTTAGATTAGACGATAATATTTCAGTTTACGCTAACACCTTCTGTTTAACACACTCCAGAAAACATAAGACAATTAAAACTCGAATTTCTAAGTAGTTTAAATAAACTATCAGAAATGTATGATATTGATATTGGTACATAAAATCAAATTTCAAGTGTGCTCATGTTAATAATACTAAACTAAAATTAGACAAGTATTTTCAAAATTATAATTACATAATTTGATTATTATTTAAAATTAATAAAGATAATTGAGGGTTTGGGGGGAAAACCCGGTAGATCCACTTTAGTATTTTTGATATAATTAAACAATTGCTTGAAAACATGAAAACCGGATTCATGTAAAATAAAAACTGTCACAGATCTGGAAAATTGTGCCAAATGGCAGGTGACGGGACAGTTAAAACTTTACAGAAAGCATAATTAATCATTTAAAAAAGTTTTTCGTTAATATCTCGAAAAGCCCTCCCACTACATAAACATATATACCTGCATTTTCCTCCTCCCAAACTCCAGAATTTAAAACTTTAATATCAGTTGCTACTGTCATTCTTCTTAAAAACGCTCTAGAATATTCTAAAATGTGTTAAATATTTTATTAATTTATTCGTAATAAGTTTATCATATATTTTATATGTTATATTAACTTATATTTAACGTAAAATTAAGATATTTTATAGAATAAATTCAATTTCAGGCATGTCGAACTATATAAACCACATATCAAGTTTTTTTTCATTATTTGATATGAATAAGTGAAAATTAATTGTAAAATTTCAAAGTAAAAAAAAACACTTCCTTAAGAAGTATTACTTTTATTAACTGCATCTGTCTTATTTAATTTCATTATTACATTTTGTTTTCGATTATTGATTTATGCTTGAAAGATACTCCGGCTTCTAACTCAGATGAAAGTTTTCTAAACCTACTTCAACCTGCCATTCTTTGGTCCAGTTTCACCAAGAGAGGTAACTGCATTACGCCAGTTTTCCCCATGTATAATGCATAGCTTAAACTGGCGTAATACAGTTACCTCTCTTCGTGAAACTGGCCCTTAAAGTGGAAGAACTGCCCTCGTGGCTGGGCCAACATAAGCATAGTTTTACTACCCTCTATGTTTTAAGACATTACAAATGTTGATCTTTAAAACTTTCATCTTGTTAGAAACCCTGACACTTTTTTGAATAGTTTTCACTTATTTTATTAATGGAATGAATAAATAATCATTCAAAATAAACTGCCCTTAATTCTTAAATGGCCAAGGCTTATATACAGTGTCAGTATTTTTGTGAAGTACGGAGAACGCCCGGCGGACTGGAAGCAAGTATTTGGTTGGTAAAGTCTCATGTACATAACCCAGCAAGGATATCTCAATTTCAATTTTAGTTTGAATAATCACCTACTTTTGTTACAAAACAAATTTAAAAATGGTGTTCTTTTACCATCTCATATTTCTGACATATTTTAAGAAATTTCGAATTCCCACTAAATACATTATCTGCCCATAATAAGGCGTAACCGTAATTTCCTCCAAGTTGAGTTCTACATGGAAAATTGTTGTTAGAGACCTTTTCCATGTAAAAATCACCTTTTGAAATTGGGATACAGTCTTGATGTGAGCGGCTATTCAGTTGTTCTTCTGAAAGTGTGAACTCAAATATCCTTAAAGTATATCTGAAATGTATGTGGCAGAACAAGAACATTATTTTCAACGTCTTCTGTGACGAAGCAGGTAATCTTTCTAACTAAATTGTAGACTGAAAAATAAAAACCGAGCTAAGTGTCAAAACCTAAGTTGTGACAAAAACATTGTCCTTTTCCCAGTTTTTGATGGAACAGACGCATTCTCGTGGCTAAAGTTTGAACTACTTACGGAATGAATATCACATAACCCGGTTTTTACCGCATTGGCTTAGGCACATAATCCATATTTCAGCAACATAATGGAAATCGATTATTGTGGCATTTAGCCCGGTTTTATTTTTCATTTGAAGTTTATATATATATGTGCCCTGAAATTGAGTTTTTGTTTAGAGGCCGACTACTTGCTTGCAGTCAACTGAAACTTCTCGGCACCTCAAAAAAATGATGACACTGTATTTTCATAGATATTTAGAGATGCATCACACCGAAAATCTAAAAAAAAAATCAATATAAATTTTAACATCTTAATAGTGTTATGATTTAAACAGCATATGCATACTGCATTAAATTTAAAAGTATATATTTAGTTTTAAGATTTAGAACACATACAGCTTTCCTATGCAGACCACTCCAACTCCTAATAAAATGATAGGGCTACGTTTTGACGGTCGATTATAGATGGGAAGTTTTAATAAGGTATATAAATTTTTGATATGCACTTCTACGCATTTCCTCTTAGCGGATTTCGAAGGTTTGGTTGTCAACAATGTACATTACCAAAGCTAAGGAAGATAGAGATATCTATGTTAACTGCTTTAGCTGTATTCCCAATGCTATACTCAAGTTGCTCTACTTAAACGTGATGTAACAATTAAATTATTTGATTTTAATTGTTTTTATCATTAAGTTAGATAATTATTGTTGTATTTTTTTATTATTGATTTCGTACATCTCAATGATGGATAAATCATATTTGAAGAGAAAAAAAGAGAAAAATTATACGCTCAGATCGGGACTTGAACCCGGGACCCTTGGTTCTCTAGACCAAGTGCTCTACCAACTGAGCTACCTGAGCAAGTACCGATCTAAACGCAAATCTTTCTCTATATACATTGTAATTCCCATCCACCAAATGCTGTGAAGCCATGCTTCTATCTTGCAAATGGCGGCTCCTTTATTAAGAAGACATATTTGGGAATTATACATTACAGCCAGTACGGCTTTTTCCAAGTTTTTATTATTGATTTCGTACATCTCAATGATGGATAAATCATATTTGAAGAGAAAAATTATACGCTCAGACCGGGACTTGAACCCGGGACCCTTGGTTCTCTACACCAAGTGCTCTACCAACTGAGCTACCTGAGCAAGTATATAGAGAAAGATTTGCGTTTAGATCGGTACTTGCTCAGGTAGCTCAGTTGGTAGAGCACTTGGTCTAGAGAACCAAGGGTCCCGGGTTCAAGTCCCGGTGTGAGCGTATAATTTTTCTCTTCAAAGTGTTGTATTTGTTTATTACGCCCTGTTGAGGATGTCTATAGAGTGGAGATAAACAAATGCAACAATTATTTACTAACTTTTAATAACAAAGAACAACTGAAATGAAAATTTTAGTTGTATTTGTTTATTTCCACTCTATAGACATCCTGAATAGGGTGTAGAGCATCTTGAAAATTGTACTTAATAAATCTGATTATATGTAGCTAGTAGTGTGTCAGCTAGAGTGTCCTGCTATGTCCCTTTCCGTTCCGATGCTTCTTCTTCCTAGCAAATTAGTCGAATACAATATTTCATGAAAGTTTAACGGCCAAACCATCGAACTCTAATCGAATCTTTAATTTGAAAGTGTAATTTTTAACCGGAATTGTATTGTATGTTAAGGAAGTATGGAAAGATAATTTCGGTAATATTAAATCAACCAAACATATGTATCGAACCCGTAGATTGAGAGCTGCATGGACATAAGCTCTTCATACATCCCTATCCTGACCTTATGTCTTCCAATCATCCCCTGTATGAACCACTTCCTTAAAATCATTTTTTTTTTTTGCAAATGCCCCGGTTGTCTTTCGACGTTCCTGGTGTTCTCTCCCGGCATGGCGTACTTGTAACCCACTTCTGAGGTTGGGGCGCCTGGAAGGCGGGGTTACGTTGCCCCGATGATATGATGGGTGATGATGATGATTATGGTGCGCCAGGAGAGTCCCTAATCCTAAGCTTAACCCTTAAATTGTTAACACAATATTTTCTCGTGCCTGTTATTTAAATGTTCCGGACCGCAAGGAAAATAAATTCATGTTCAACTGTGTTATTATTATAAATTATTGCGTAATTTGACATAAATTTAACTAATGTTTACTCGTTTGTTTTTCTATTGATCTAAAAACAATATTAAATAAATGAAATCAATGTATCCAATAAGATACATGTTTAATTTAAGGGTTAATCTAAGATGAATTTGAATGATGATGATTGCGAATGGCCATATTAAAATTATGGTTAATGTTATTCTCCAACCTCATTCTTGGCCTGCCTACTGGGCACTTTCCATCTTGTTTTCCTATAAGGAGTTTCCATGCCCCTCTTCCATTCGCCATTATTGCTACATGTCCTCCCCATTGCAGTCTACGAGACTTAACTGTTCATATTAAATCTGGTTTCCATAAATATCATGCAGCTCACTGTTATGTTGATTTTTCCATTCACCTGTCTATTCATATCTCTCCGGTCCAAGAATTTTCCTAAGAACTTTATTCTCAAATACTCGTAATCTTTTCTCCTCCCTTAAAGTAAAATAATTTTTAACACATCCAGTGATGGAATCATGCTTCAAGGGAAGCGGTGATTTGGAAGACCTGCATGAGACTCCACAGTTCAATGTTTCAGTCCTTCACAACGTCATGTGGAATAATGTCGAAACAATGGAATCAGTGGCCAGCGGATAAACTTGAATATTTGACGCGAAAACCCATGAAAACCAACATATATTGGACCCCTGTTTTGAATTTGTTGTTTTCTCTCCTTTTAATTAAGGGATTTGAATTTTGGTATTAAAAGATTCCGGGCTATGTGGCCGTGGTCTATAACTGGTGTTTCTTCCAGACGTTTCTCCCTCAACTGCGGACGGCATCTTCAGTGGCGAGCGCTTCCAGCTGTTGTTTCCCTGTCGTAGACTCGACTGCGAATGAACGGCAGACTAGACTATTGAGTGACGGTGACTTGGCACCGTCCTGGGCTCTGCATACTGATGCACATTTTGCATCCTGGCAGTTAATTCCATAGTGGCTATCGTTTTAGGATTGTGGTTCGTTTAATCCTAGCCATTGTGACAAGATGGTTTCTTTTTGGTCTACGGACCTGAATAATAAATTGTGGATATGTCCACACAGTATATAGACATCAAGTCGCACTGGGTAGTGCAGCCCGATATCACATCCTATGCGAGCAACTCGCACAATCTATTTAGTTTGTGGTTCACTTAGCTTTAACCTATGTTACACAGGTTAAAGATCCTGTGCAGGAAAAGGAATCTCTCCATAGGAGAGGGTAGTTCAGCCAATATTGGCTGAAGACCCTGGAGATACTCCTCAACCTGTTGCCCTAGTTGTAATTTAGGCAATTGCTGGCCCTGGCCTTGAACATTGCTGTTCACCTTTTGGTTTAGTGAAGAGGTGCCCTTCTTTAGGGATTGGGAAAAGGAAACATTAGGTTGGACTTTCACCGAAGTGAAAGTCCTAGGTTGAGATATAGGTTGTTTGGGTTGAGCTGCCCTATTATAACTCACAAGCGCTGCCTGGAAAACAGGGCAGCCACGATAGGATGCTGGGTGTCCGTTAGCCCCGCAATTTGCGCACTTAAGCAAATTTGCATCTCTCTGTGCAGAGGCCTTAATTGGACAGTCCTTATGTCCATGGGCCTCGGCACAGATTACGCAACGTGGCTTCCGGCAGCATGCGGAGAAGGTATGATTAAATGACTGACACCTGAAACATTGTTTGAGGCCAGTCCTTGGTCTGTAAGATTCCACCGATACGACGCAGTAAACCAGCCGTTCCAGGTTATAAATTTTCAGAGCCTCAGCTGTCCGCTCGAGTTCAAGAATGAAAATGGGGAGAGGTTTCTCTACGTTATCTTTTTTGGCAGATATTTGCCTAATACTTTTCAGAGGAAATCCCAAGGACCTAATTTCCTCTTCTATTTCGTCAATGGGAGTATTGGAAGGCAGCCGTTTTAGCACTACCTTCAATGGAAGTTCCTTTTTAGTCAAATGAGTATAGTATTCCTTGTGAATGGAATTAAAATATTGTCTAAGGACTAAAAAGTCCTCCATTGTAGTTGCGTAATAACGCAAACCTTCTCTTATGTTAACAACTTTGAGTGGTCCACTTATGAGTGTCTTTATCTCTTTATTCATACGAAACATATCCCCATGACCAGTGACAGTGATTGGTGGGGGCCTCTGTTTCGCAGAGTCAACATTTTGAGAAGGTGTAGTATTTGTCGTATCGGTCGATGGACCAGCAATAACAGGTGGAACCACTGTAGAGGAAGTTCCAGAAGATGATGCTTCCATACTTGTGACAGCTAATGCTGCAAATTTATTAGAAGTCTCAACCCCTGATACTACAGTGGGAGACTTCACTTTGACTTGTTTGGATAAATCTTGGGTTTTCTATTCAGAATTATTTTCAGTGGTTTTTGATACTTTAATACATTTACTTTTACTTTTATTTCTCCTCTTTTTGGGAGTTGTAGTTTCTCTAGGTTCAGATTCAGTTCTCAGAAAAAAAATTTGTATGGGTATGTTAGATTTGGCCTTTTCTTTTGATTGAACTGGTTGCTCTGAATCTGTTTCCGAACTCGCGTCATGTTGTGGCAGAAAGCTCTGCGCTTGGAGCTCAATCGCAGCTGCTTTCACTTCCTTCAACATGAGCGAGTACAAAGTTACACTTTCCGGTACTTGGCCATACATCTTTTCTAATTTCTCCATACAGGTCAAAGTGATGTCGCACACTGCATCAGACCTCTCGCTGCTGGGGAAAGTAGCCAGATTATTAGTGATGAGTGGGAATACCCCTCGTATCTCATGAATATATCTTTGATATCGAGCATTTTCCTCGCTTTTCTGTTTTGCAATATATGTTTCGAAAAATTGTGAGGCTGCTTCCCACAACATGAAAGGTCTGATGTCCTCATTATTTTCATCCAGGTCCATAGACCTGCAGCAGCCATGCTTGGTTATACCAAGACTTAGTCTACTACTTCACTTAACTTTATTTGAAAACCACTTGCCACTTGGATAGAATTACACTGCACATTTGTGAAGAAACCACATCACTATAACTTTAGCCACTACACTCGTGAATTTATTTAATTTCTAGAACACTAGAACACTTTACTCGGGACCGGGCCGGTAAGCCCGGTCTGGAAATAACTGCCCTAACCGCCGATTGGTTGTGTAGCGATCACTATTTATTTGACAACCAATCACAGAGCCCTAGAACTACCAGTAACCGCACTGAATTTGATGTTAAAGAAGCACTACGGCGTATACTGATGGTCACCCATCAATGCTTGATCCAAGCTCGATGTCATTGACGGTCACCCATGCAGTCTCGATGCAGACTTGTTATTACCATTAAAGACGTCTTTCTTCTACGAAGTTCTTTATAGTAATGTCTCTGATGATACAATGATGATATGATGTGAACGGCAGAAAGCTGGACGCTCTTATTTATACTAGTGCTGACGTCATGTGAGTCGCAGCTGATTGGCTCGACGTCATCATACAAGCCTGCATTCCACGATTTGAATTTTGTTTAATAACAGTGATTATCATTAGTGTTGTAACTTTGAAATAGCATTGTTATTTTATTCAAATGTGGAAACATCTTCATAATTTATAAACTTTTTTACAATAGAGAGATATCCACTTTAACCTCCATATTCGGATAAAGTGGACCTCAGAGTCCACCTTAGCTTTTAGTCCGTTTTAAGTTTATTTACTTTATTAATTTATACCGACAGGCACAGATTAATGTGAAAATATTTATGACTGATCATAATTAAAAAGCGTTGATATTTATTTAATGTTTTGAAAAATTATTGTTGATTATAACATTCACACGTCATTCAACTGTAGAAAGCGACGGTCTTTGGATTTAGTAAAATTACAAGGATATTAAATAAAATTAATTAAGTGAATGGTTTTTACAGATAGCATCCTCATTGATAAAATATACGCATTGGTGTAAATTGGATCCAGGTCCTCTTGGAGGGTCCACATTAACCGAATTATCACAGTCTATTACTATATTTTTAAATTTCAATCTGAATAAAAACACTCACTGCTGATTTGTCAACTATAAAAAATGTGTATATTAGCTGCTAGTAAACTTGAATATTTGACACGAAAACCCATGAAAAATATACATATATATAATTCAAGAATGAGAACATATTCATAAAACCAGATGAACGAATTTATAAGATTTGCATCCATACATTGCAAAATTGACCAGTATCTTAAGCTAGTGGTCTGCGTTTCTGACTACAGTTCATGGGGTCCCGGGTTTGATTCCGGGTCTTCTGTTTCTTCCAATGGCGCTACAGCACATAGCGGGCCCGGACCTTCTTTATGCGAGATCTCCAATCTTTTCTATCCAATGCTCTCTGTTGCCAATTCCTACAGGTCAATAAGCTCGGTAAAGGAGGAAGCGCGGTCTTTTGGCTTTTGGGACTTAGCGCCGACTCTGGGATCGAGTGACCCAAGGACAATCTGTGAGGTCGTCAGGAGTTGAGCGACCTGACGTACTAATGCTCAGGCTGGACCCACTTCAGCAACCAAACACGTCCCCAGCTGGTGCACTGGGGGAAAGGTCGGTGGATCTGCTAGACAGTCCTCCCGGTCAAGTCCAAGGGACTCGTGAACCATTAGTGGGGTCGGCAAGAGTTGAGCGCCTTGTCGTACTATTTGCTCATCTGTTGGAGCTTGCGAGCTCCGTGCTGGCCCACAACAGCAGCAGAAGACGTCCCTGGTGGCAGACCAGGGCTCGGCTCGGACCAGTGAAGAGGGGAGCAACTGTACTGGTTCCTGGCTCAGCCTACGGGCTCGTCGACAAACCGTGGGGTCGCCAGGAGATGAGCACGTAGCCGGTCTCACAACGGCTGCAGGACACGTCCCTGGAGGCAGAACAGGGGAACGGTCGGTGGATCTGCGACAGCAGTCCTCCCGGCTAGGCTCATGGAGCCCGTGGACCAACTGTGGGGTCGTCAGGAATGAGCGACCTGATGTACCATGTAGCTCAGCAATTCCCAGAAGTTTGTAACTCCAACACCCTCTCCCTAGGGGTGTTGGTTTTAGGACCGTGAACTTGAACGTGGGCGTGAACGTAGGATAGGGAGGACAAGCACCTAGGACTTGGGAGTATGGTCATGATGACCGAGGTATCCCAAGGGGTGGGGGAAGGGCCTAGTTCAGAATTTGATGACAATCTTCCTTCACTGAATCCAAACATATTTTTCTTGGGTTCTCCTACTGGCCGCTTCCTAAACATCTCCTCTGCCATCACTTACTTAGGTAAGCTTTCCTTGTCCATTCTTTGAACGTGTCCGGATCATTGCATTTTTATTAACTTCACAAGAGTTGATAAACAAGTTTCTTAAAAAGGTCATAAATTTCCTTATCATACCTCATTCCCCATATTCCATTCTCTTTTACAGGTCCGCATATCCTTCTGAAAAAATCTTTCTTTCAAAAGTGCTAATTAAATTCTCAGAGTTCTTTATCATAATCCAAGTTTCACTTCCATATATCAAGACTGGACTATGCAGGTTTTATATGGTCTTATTTTAACTTTCCTAAAGATAATTTTCAATTCCTGCTGAGACAATAGGAATTTTTCCTTAAAGGGAATTATTCCTATTGTTACCCAAGATCTGGAATTTAAGTTAAGTTTATTTTAAGAACTCTCCTGGCGCTTCATTATCATTTATCACCCATCATATCATCGGAGGAACATAACTCCACCTTCAAGTTTCCAAAACCGAAGAAATGAATTACAATTCCGCCAATGCTAGAGGGGAGAAAGCCAGAAATGTCATAAGACATTGGTTTTATGGGATAAGAATTCAATTTAAAACTTTCCTTTAATCTTTTAATTATTAATTAATTTTTAAGTTTAGTCTGGTGGCATTGGACAAAAAATTGCATTTTTTAATTACAGTATCTTAAAAATTTGCAGAGAAAATGGGATATGCAGTATGTTTGGTTAATTTAACATTAAGGGTATACGCGTTTCGTATTCTTCATAAGAGAGTGGTCAGATATAGGGAAGCTGTGTAACAGTTCGACATTCCTGTAATGTACAGCTCGGGTCCAAGCTCTGTGTGTTTGCGGGGGGAAGTGTGGGGAGTGGGAGGAGGTACACTTCTCTGCTTCTCATAGCAGTAACAGCTGAGACAGCAAATTCCTTTCAGACACACGGAGCTGGGTCCCGAGCAATATAAGATCATACTGTGTAGCACTGTGCTACAGTGTGTTAGAGAAATGTATTATGTCGAAATCACAGGTACTGGAGTCATGAGTATGGTCGAGGCGCTATCTGTCATCCCGTGGACTAGAAATGACGGTGAGAAGGTATGACAACATGACGGGAGCAAAATACTTTCAACCAATTGTGAGACTGAAGCTACTGGTATTTTACTCTTAAGCACTTCTATATAATACAAAGTCAGAATGTAACTTTCAACAGTAATTGGACTGTGTTATGCATCAACCGGCTATGCGTCATTATAATAATATCTTAATATATAAAAATTACGTGTCACGTTGTTTGTCCGCGATGGAATCCTAAACTACTGAACCGATTTTAATAAAATTTTGCACACTGTGTGCTGTTTGATCCAACTTGCGACCTACGGTTGTTTATAACTAAATTTATAGTCGCATTATATTTATTGAAAATTATTTGTTTATTATTTAACAAAGAGTTATAATTATCTGAGGTTCCATACGATTCTAACAGATGACGGTGTAAGGTAATTGGTTTATTATTTAACAAAGAGAGATCCAGGTGGCTGTGCTTTTTGTTACAACCGCGAATTTCAATTGAATTACAAATATTGATTTTTTCATAATTTAATTGTGTTCAGTGTTTATTTTATTTTCAATATATCGATAATAATATTAATTTTGTGTGTAAGTATTAGTTTTAAGTAATCTGGCTGAAAGACAGCAACTTAATTTAAATTTAACTGAACCGAGAGAGAGACATTGAACAATATAGCGAATCAGTTCTAGAGACATTGAATGATAAGATATCAAGTGAATTTCCGCAAATTGGTATATGTCTATGTGACATAAATCTTACGTTTAAGAAGAATGTCAATTTAAAAGCATATGAAGGTCCTAAGGAACGGAATAACAGAACTGTAAGTAAGTCTGTTAGTTATAATAATATGCCTAATATTACAGAAACAATCTCCATGCCTCAATTAAATGAAAAACAAGATGACTATAATATATCACAAGATGATATTACTATACAGAGACTTCTTGATGATGATGATGAGAATTCAAACTGCCAACAATTTCGTAGAAAAAAACGAAAGTATAATGAAATCAGCAAGCCTCCTCAAAATATTCCAACAATAAATGTATATAATTTTTATGATACACTTATGGATGATACTGAGAATGCAGACAACATAAATTCATCTCAATCAGCAAAACCATACGGAAAAATTAACGTAAAACTAGTTAAAGGCGATACGAAGTTCGCCGGGCCATCTAGTAATAATAATAATAATAATAATAATAATAATGCTTTATTTATTCTGGCACAGTTAAGGTCATAAAGGCCTTCTCTTCCACTCAACCAGCACAAATACAAATAAATATTTGACAAATATAGATATACACTATACTAATTTATAATTATAAACAGTTAAAGATACATTAAATGTAGCAATGTAAATTATATGCACAAACAACATTTTATAGGATAATAACAATAATAATACTTACGATAATAATAATAATAATAATAATAATAATAATAATATAAAAATGATACATTATACGAGAAACACCAATTAATATATTTATATACCTTACACTGGATAATAATGAAGTCGAGGTTAGAGCAAATATAAATTTAAATTTATTTTAAAAGATGCCAATGTCCGGCAGCCCCTTATTTCTTGTGGTAGGGAATTCCAGTTGCGAGAAGTGAAGATAATATATGACATGGAGTGATGTGATATCCTATGTTGCAGTACATTATGTAAGTTTCTAGAAAAATACGTTTACTTTTTTTTTTACATTTTCAAAACTAAAAACAATCAGTATGCATCAACAATCTAAGAGCGGGGAATATTTGGCGCTTAGCTGCATGATGCAAAATTTAGATTAGCATTTATGAAGACATAGTTTCATAGCCGTTTGTTGTAAAACACAGAATCCCTGATAGGGTTGATGGCGTTTATATTTTTATTTAATAATAGGACTTTATTTAAATAATCAAGATATTTTTTCTGTGTATTCTTACCTCTTATGGTTGTTTTTGTTGAACATGTGTTTCAAGCCTTCTGAGACCCATCTTCAGTGATTACAGATTCATTTTTCTCAAGTTGTCGGCCCCGACATGAGAAAAATTAGTCTGTAATCGCTGAAGATGGGGCTTAGAAGCCCAGAAACATATGTTCAACAAAAACAACCATAAGAGGTAAGAATGCACAGACAAAATACCTTAATTTTTAAATACACTTCTTAATGTTAATTCCTATTATATTTTTAAAACTATATTTAAAAATTTGGCGCTAAAAGTGTCCGTACACTTGATTTCATGAGCGAGTGCAACAGATGACATCAAAATATCAATTTCTTTAAAATGGCGCTTAGCCGATTAATGTATAACAGCGTCCAATTATTTCACATGATCATTTATTTAGGAGTAATAAATGTATCAACCTGATATGCACCTTCATGTAAGTTTCGAGAAAAATAAATTTATTTTTTTACATATTGTACTCGGTGGACTAGTGGTTATGTTCCTTGCCTCTGGTCCCATGGGTCGCGGGTTCAAACCCGGCCGGGGTCGATGGATTTTTTAGGACGGAAAAATCCAAGGAGCTAGTCCTCCGGGAGGGACTTTAAGCCGTGGGTCCCAAGTCTCAAGATTTTCAGGCTCGTAAAAAATCCTTAACCCTGAATGAAAAGGCCTCTAAGCAAAATTTACCGAATTTTCCCGTCGTAGCACTACCTTGGTTTCCTAGACGTCAGTATGAGGCGGAACGCTGACCACGTACCACTCAAAATGACATCTATACGAAAACAAGTGTAACTAAATTAGTATGGTTCAAATTCTTCCCTGTAGGGGGAGAGCGCCTAAATCTCTGTAAAGGGAAAACATAGGTTTACAATACAATACAATACATACCAACAATATTAATTTATGCATCAACAATCTAACAACGGCAACATTTGGTGCTTAGCTGCATGATGTAAAATTTAGATTAGCATTTACGAAGATCTAGTTTTATAGCCGTTTTTTGCAAAACACAGAATCACTGATAGAACTGATTGCGTTTACATTTTCTTTAATAATGTTATTTTTAAAGATTTGGCACTAAAAGTGTGCGTACACTTATTTCGTGAGCCAGTGCAACAGATGACATCAAAATATCAATTTCTTTAAAATGACGCTTAACCGATTGATGTATAACAGCGTCCAATTATTTCACATGATCATTTATTTAGGAGTATTAAATGCATCAACCTGATATACGCCATTAGGTAAATTTCGAGGAAAATACGTTTATTTATTTTTCACATGTTGTACTAACAATATTCATTTATGCATCAACAATGTAAGAACGGCAACATTTGGTGCTTAACTGCATGATGCAAAACTTAGATTCGCATTTTGAAGATCTATTTTCATAGCCGTTTGTTACAAAACACAGAATCTCTGATAGGACTGGTGGCGTTTACATTTGTCTATGTTTATATTTATATTTAAATATTTGGCGCAAAATTGTGCGTAAATTTACTTCATGAGCGAGTGTAACAGACGGCATCAAAATCTTTGTATTGTCTTGTAAGCCCATGTTTTTCTCTTTACAGAGATTTAGGCGCTCTCCCTCTGTAGGGAAGAATTTGAACCATGCTAATTTAGTCACTTGTTTTTGTATAGATGTCATTTTTGAGTGGTCCGTGGGCAGCGTTCCGCCTCATACTGACATCTAGGAAACCAAGGTAGTACTAGGACGGGAAAATTCGGTAAATTTTGCTTAGAGGCCTTTTCATTCAGGCTTAAGGATTTTTTACGAACCTGAAAATCTTCAGACTCGGAACCCACAGCTTAAAGTCCCTCCCGGAGGACTTGCTCCTTCGATTTTTCCGTCCTAAAAAAATCAATCGACCCCGGCCGGGTTTGAACCCTCGACCCTCGGGACCAGAGGCAACGAGCATAACCACTAGTCCACCGCGGCCGATCAAAATCTCATTTTAAAAAAAGTGACGCTTAGCCGGTTGATGCATAACATCACCAAATTATTTACGAGTATTAAAATGGTCTCTGGAAACCACGAAACGTAACGATAAAATAATAACAAGGATATAAGACAATGTATTAAAAAATTCCAGGCTGTGGTCCATATTTGGTTTTTGTCCCAGACGTTTCTCCCTCTACTACGGAGGTCATCTTCACTGGCGAGTTTTTCTAGGTGATGTTCCCTGCTCGGAGGCTAGGCTGTGCTTCTGAGCAAGGAACACCCCTTGAAAAACTCGCCACTGAAGATGGCCTCCGTAGACTAGGGAGAAACACCAATTATGGAGCACGCCTTATAGCCCAGAATCATTTAATATAATGAATACCGACCGTGAATGCTTACCTTCTACGATAGAATACATTGTTTTTTCAACGAATACGTAAAAATCTTCCATCCATGTACCGTATACCATATGTTCATTCATCACCTTCATCATCCTTCACGGATTATGCCTTTGCCTGCTCTGATCTCACATCTGCTCAGTCCAACGCTTTCTTGGTCTTCCTACTGCTCTTCATCCTCCAGAATTTACATCAGTACCATCATTGGTATTCTATCCAGTGTCATTCTTTGCAGATGTTCTATCCAATTGTTCCTGTGTTCTTCTATTTGTTGAAGAAGTGGTTTTAAGCCGGACGAAATTATTTTATTTCATATTATACTATATTTAGTCCACCGCTGTGGTCTCGAGGTAGCGTGCTGCCTTGTCAGGCAGCGGACCCGGGTTCGATCCCCGGTCGGGGCAGTTTTTCTGAGTGACGTTTTTCATCGGGGTTTTTCCTCACCTGTAAGACAAATGTCAGGAAATCTTTAAGGCCCAAACGGTCCCCGAAATAAGTTAATATATTTAGCATGAAAGAGCTTTTTACCTTTATCTTTAAATTATTTATTATTTTTATGGGTTTTAAGCTTTTTTTATTTCCCTTATTATTTAGTGAACATATTTAAGTAGTCACAAAGTTATCATCATCATCATCATCATCATCATCATCATCCTTCACCGGTGTGGAAAGCAACGGGAAGCTACCACACCTACAATTCCCTAGTAAAGCTGCAAGCATAGCATGAAAATGCTACGATTGCAGTGAAGGACCTGCCTTCGGGTAGAATTACTATGGACGGATTATTATATTTCTCGATTGAATCATCCCCGATCGTCCTGCTATGAACTTGGGAAGTTCCTCAACAGACTAATATAACTACGTTTATTTCCTTATACATGTCAGCGAGTGACATTTGGTTAGTAACATCGCTTTGAGAGACGTCTAGTAGGAATCTAAGGTATTATTTTGATGGAGGAAGATTGGTTAGATTTTATTCAGAGGCATATTTATTCAGGCTTCAGGTTCTTTTACGAGAGTGAAAATTTTCAGTTTCGTGACCCATGTTTTGAAGCCTCTCCCGGAGGACCTATCCCTTGGATTTCACCGTCCCAAAGTCTAAAATCTTTCTCCCGTAATTCGTGCCATTGTAAGGCTCGGTAGACCTGTAAAGTTAGAGATTAAACTACGGGTGGCGAATTAGTAATCCCATTCTGTGTGAATATCTCTTTCATTTTCCTCCCAGGGCAGCCCATTAAGAAATACGCTTATATTCATACAATATACAATGTGTCCCCAACCTTTAGGATCAAAATCATACAGACGATAGATGACTCTATTTGGATCATTTTTACATAAGCGACCAGTGGTCGTAAATGAATAATTTGGATGCCACGCCATCTTCAAGATCATTTGCAAGTTTTTTTTTTTTTTTTCAAGCTCATCATCTAAGGGGCAGATTTCTATGACCCAAAAAGAGGAAAGAATGCATGCATTTAGGACCTAATAAAAGATTTAAACATGACCTAAAAAGACAAAAATATGTCCTTATAATTGAATTAATTTTCCATACTATAATCTCATACTGATACCACTATCCATAGTTCTTCTCTTCACCCATATACTCATAAGATGGCAGACTTTAATAGTTACATTCATAGACTTTTAAATATCCCTCTTTCACCCTTGGAATACAATAATGAATTTAATATTATTAAACAATTGGCTGTTAATAATGGCTACGACCCTGAAATTATAGAATGTTTAATTAAGTAGGTTCATTACAAAAAAGCAATTAACAAAGTTTTTCCTTTACCCAAAGAAAACATAAAGAAATATGTCGTAATGTCATACATAGGCCCATTTTCAAATAAAATATCTAAACACTTAAAAAAAGTTGAACATTAATGTGGCATTTAAAACTAATAAAACTCTATAAAATATAATAAAAAACAATAAAACCAAAACAAAAAAAGAAAAATTATCAGGTGTATATAAATTGAAGTGTGGCACATGTGACAATGTCTATATAGGACAAACTGGTAGACCTTTTATATCTCGGATAAAGGAACACATGAGAGCATAACAGAAATTTAGAAAATTCAAAATATGCTAACCACCTATTCCAATTTAATCATTGTTTCGATCCAAATTTTGAAATTTTACATATTTGTGATAAGGGTAAGAAGTTAGATCTTTTGGAGGCTGTAGAAATTAATAAATTTAAAAGTAGTAAAAAACTTAAATTCTCAACTTGATTTGAATGAATCCCCTTTGTTAAATTAAAAAATTTAAATAAATATTGTTGTATTGTTGCTTAGATCAGTTGGAACACAATTCATAATTTGTTAACATGTCTGAAGAAGGTACAGTGTACCGAAACAGCTGTCACTGAATTATATAATAAATATGAAAATCAAATAAAACTACGTTTTATTTTTATTAATTGTTCACTCATATACATTTTCAATTGTGTCACAAGAAAAAGGAAATCTTCTTCGTGTTGTCCAGTGCAAACGTTTGCTACCTGTTAACAGAAACCTTCGAAACAAGTGAACTGTGAAACTGACGATTTTTATACAGATACAATGTTGGTTATTTCCAATCGCCTGATGACTAGGCTATTAAAAAATATATGACTTTATCATAGAAATAAGCTGAAGTGTGACCAAAAATCTGAAAAAGTGAGAAATATGACTTTTAAGACCCAATAAAAACCACTTAATCTTAATAATAAGGCATATATAAATGTTTTTACTTACTTGAGGCTTAGAATATAGGCTTTGATAAAAATATGACATGTCATAGGAATCCGCCCCTTACTCATCAGCAACTTAGAGCTCAGAGCAGTTGTTGAAAGTGGAGACCACCTGTCTCAATACATGCATTGCAACGACGCATGACATTTTGTCGCACTCACTCCAAAATCCCTGGTGTCTGTTGCACAATGACAGAGGCAACTTGGACCCTAACAAGCAGTTCCTCTTTAAGTAATCAATTTATTTGATGTTTACTTGATGAAAATCCATTATGTTAAGTGATTAAATAAAATAAAACTGGTTAAAGTTTAACACGATTTTCATATTTATTTTAATACAAATTCATTACAGCTGTTTCAGTACTTTGAACCTTCTTCAGACGAATACTGAAAAAGCTGAAGCGAATTTGTATTAAAATAAATATGACAATCTTATAAAACTTTAACAGTTTTTATTATTGATTTCGTACATCTCAATGATGGATAAATCATATTTGAAGAGAAAAATTATACGCTCAGACCGGGACTTGAACCCGGGACCCTTGGTTCTCTAGACCAAGTGCTCTACCAACTGAGCTACCTGAGCAAGTACCGATCTAAACGCAAATCTTTCTCTATATACATTGTAATTCCCATCCACCAAATGCTGTGAAGCCATGCTTCTATCTTGCAAATGGCGGCTCCTTTATTAATTTTTCTCTTCAAATATGATTTAACAGTTTTATTTTATTTAATCACTGAAGTTCCTCTTTAGTTTCTACTGGAGTTTCATACACCAATGTCTTCATATGCCCCCATAAGAAAAACAAATAACTAATGAAAGTGTCAGACAGTTTGTTATGACAATTAAAGAAGCTTACAGAAACGTTCCTCACATACTTTCAAGATGGCGTGGCGTCAAAAATATACATTTCTGACCACTGGTCTCTCACGTCAAAATGCTTCAAATATAGTTCTGTATCGTCTGTATAATTTTGACCATAAAGGCTGGGGACATACCACATTTGTATGTCCCTTTGTTGTCTGTAAATGTGAATTTTTATTGTGGAACAAATAATTACTACATTGTAATTAAAACAGTAAATTAATTAACAAATAATTACTGTTAATGAGAATAACGTTGTATTCTGTTAACATATAATTTACTTCATTTTGCAAAAAGGAACCAAGCCACAAGACAAATGAACTACGAAAAATAAAATTGAAGTTAAAAAATGCCAATAAAATCCACAAATAAAAATAAACATTCACTTATTATTTCAACTAGTTGAATCCATTGAGCTTCTATTATATAATAAAAATGGTAATTCAAACTTTTTTACTCTTTTTTACTACGTAATTTTTGTTGTTTCGTTCTTCCTGCAGCAGGAGAAATTTAGCATATTGCATCGGTGTTTACTTACCTGGTTCATAGATGGCATAAGAATGCAGGTGTGGGTTGGATTGTTTTTGTCAGGACACGGAGCGTTAGTTTAGGAACAATAATGTAGCATTACTTACTCACTGGCACTATCGAACACGTAGGTTCATGGCCGCGCGGATATAAGCTCTCAATACATCCATATCCTGAGCTAATGCTTTCCAATCATTCCCTGTATAATCTACTTCCCTCAAATCATAGTTAATATAGCATTAACTCACATTATTTCAAAATTGAGGGTTAGTTCATTTTTGCAGAATGTGTTCCAATTATAACTATTCAAGTTTTTTAATGAAATGCTGCTATATTGAGGAATGTTCTAAAACCTGATAAAACTTTATGCTACATCCGCATTGCGTTATTTAAAGCATTTGTTTGTTAAGTGCAAGGTATTCTCTATCCATCTTCAGGTTTTTACAGCTGCTGCCGTCTTCCCGTGCCAAACCTCCAAAGCCTACGATCTTGGGCATCTTCAATGTTTAGCCCTCTTGCTTGCATTACTATCCTCATGTTTTCCTTCCATGTTAACTTTGGTCTCCCTCTTTTCTTCTTTCTGCTCGGTTGCCATTGATATAGTAGTTTCAGCCATCGCTCATTTTCCATTCTTAAAACATGTCCTAACCATTTCAATTCCTTCTCCTCAATTCACATCATCAATTTTATTTCCAAGAGGATTCAATTTCTTAACTTTGTCCCAAGGATTGAAAATCCTCGCTTCGGTTAAAATAAAATATGTTTAATTCTTGCATCGTACATATTTTTATTTCATATTACGTCGAATTTCAGTACCTTTAATAATGGATGATAACATTTACTTTATAGGCTACCTATTCAAACGACAGGTCCTCAGGAAGGAGCTTTTAAGCCAGTGATTCCGAATCTAAAATTTTCGGGTTCGTGAAAGAACCCCAAGTTTAAATTAATACCTCAGAGCAAATTTAACCGACCAAATAATTTCTTATTTATCTACTAGATGTCTCTTTAATACGATATGATGAGAGCATGTCCCTCACCGACATCTGTAGAAAAGTAAGCATAACTGAATAAAGCTGGGTCAAGAAACTCCATGGAGCACTCATGTTTGTATGTGGGCACATATGGTGTCTCTACTATACCTAATCACTAGGCCTCGGAAGTTGAGAACCCATAAAATGCCTATAAAATACCTTTCAAAATACCCTACAAAATATCTAAAAAAGGAACTCAAATTAAATAATAATTTTAGTTCCAACTGCATTTTTAAGGAATATAATAGAAATGATTAAAAAAGTACAAAATTCGAGTAAAATTCAACACACATTGCGGGAAAAAAAAATCAATGACTGGAAATGTTTCTTCTTTGGTAGTTTATTTATTATACTGACAGGCTGATATTCGTGTTAGTACGCTGGTTAAAATAACGGGATATCTTGTAAGAGTTTCTCGCAGAACAAACATGTTTGCAGTGTGAAAAGTCATTGGAAAGTATACTATAGTATTTTCTGGCTTAACTTGGCAAATAATTTGTAGAAAGAGACAGCTGTGCTGACCTCTCTCACTGGCACCAGTTTGTCGGTTTTCCTTCACCACATATTAGTAGGGGAAAGGGGGGATGACGAAAACTGACAACAGAGTGGGTTCTTTCTTTTGTATATGAGCGAAAGCGGTCAAGAATCTACCCTTACATCTCCAGCTCTCTCTTTGCAAGTTAAGTCAGATATACAATAGATAGTGTTTTTAAAATAAGTTGGAATTGAGACTAGACTGCGGATGCTTGAATTATACAAATGGTATAAATGTATTTAATACAAGATATTCAAAGGACTAGATACGAAATTGATTTTTACTTCCACTTTGACAATAAATAGTGTACTTGGAAACCCTAAAGATAAAGTCGATTGTATAGAGAAATCCGGTATTTATGAAATTGGATGCAATGACTGTGACTTGAAATATGTTGGGCAAACCAGAAGATCCATTTTAACTAGATTTAATGAACATATTGCCCATTTCAGACTCAACAGAATTGAAAAATCTGGAGTTGCCCAACATATTTCTGAGTACGGTCATGCTATCAATAAAAGTAACCTTAGGCTGGTTCGTTCGGTCAGGGATTTCAAATTCCTTAACGTCCTTGAAAGTTTGGAAATTTATAAAAATAAGGATAAAATAATGAATAAAGACAAGGGCCCTATTCCGTACAGCGCCCTCTTTTCTCTACTTGAAACAAAAGAGGATTAGTTTTAGTATGTTTTATTGTTCACTTATGAATGATTGCGTCATGTGACGTAGTTTGTTTTTAACTGAATTTGTTTCTTTACTTATTATCAATTCTGTCTTCAGTCAATATCTGGTCTTGAGAATGACAGCTTGGCTGTAGAAACTTGTTGACCATTTTAAAACATTAATTGGTGAAATGGGCATATTGACTACATATATATTTTAATTGGTATAAATGTAGTCAAAAGAAGGTAAAGTTGCAAAAAAAAAAGCTATTAAGACCTAAAAAAGGCTAAAAAAAACCAATAAGCCAAAAAAAGTCGAAAAAAGTAAAAAAAAACTCAATTTTCTGGCCTACAATGACCCAAATTGTGTGTAATATATCATATCAATATATATATAATATATATTACTTTGCAGCTCTATTCAAACATAAAATGAATAAAATTTTTTTTTCCCCTCATTTTCTCGGGCCCTACTAATCAGAAACTGATACAAATCGACGCCACTAATAACACTGGTCAACATGATTTTTGTCTCATGAGTACCAATAGTTCTACTTAACGCAAGTTTTTATCGTGTTTTCAAATATGTATTAGGAATTTCTCCATCACCCACAGTTTTCCTTTTTATTTCAATTTCAATTAATGGATTTAAATAATTATTTTGTTAATAAACTTTTTTTCGTCCATTTGTCCATATGTACAATAAAAGCCAAGTGAGCTAACTCATGAGGTTTCAGCTATGGAAAAGAGTATATCAAGGCAAATGTAATGCCTATCATGCTGGCCGCTTATTGTTGGATCGTCAAGAGGGATTGCTCCCCTGGCGAAATATATAAGAAAATCGTTCCATTTCTTACTTTCTAGGCGAGTCCGAATGTTCGAATATTGTGTAGTTACGAATGTAGAAAATATTAAAGTGTTTGAAATTAAATAAATTTATGTCTCTCGTGAAACCTTGCGGGAACGAGAAAAAAAAACCGATATCATATGTGCATTCAGGACAACAAATACTATCAAAATCAACCTATATTTCCTTCTCTGAGCCAATACAAACGTTTCTTTTTTGTTGTTCAGTGTAATTTATGCTAACAAACTTGTTCGTTGATGGAATAGAGAGTTCGCTCGGTCCTATATTTCTCCCACGTTCCTCCCATGCTTTTCTTCTTCTCAATTCCATCTCAATTCCTCCCCATTTGTATCCTCTTGCTTATTTTTCTTTTTTAACTTTGTAAAAACATCTGTCACATCTCTTCTTCGATATAATTTTTTCACTTGTCCCATTCTCGCTTTTTTTTCCCCCAATCTTTTGAAATATCCAAAGTCAGTTTTTCATATTGTGTTGTGTAATTGTTTTACCTTTAATTTCGACTTAATTTCGTCATTTCTTATACTATCTCCTCTTGATTCATTTATCATTCTGTAGCTTGAATTCTGTTTAATCCTCTTTTTTATACAGTGTGTCCCATTTATCTTGTATCCTAACTTTTATGTTTCAGTTACCGGTATACTGAAATGTTTGCTTTTGGAACCAGGGGCTAACATGATTATGAAGGTTTGGTTCATGCAGCTCCATTTTTGTTTAATATATAAGTGACGTCATAACGCTTTCAAATATTACTACATAATTTATTCTGTGTACTTTAATTGTATTCTTTAAGAAGAGTTTCCTATAAGTAGCATGTTGGCCTATCTCACTGTTAAGTAGTCTTATCAACTCATCTGTCTATGTTTCTTTGGCCTAATAATTTCATTCTTTAGTGGGGCCATTCGTTATACTTTCTCCTTTCTTAAAGTAGGATTCCATTTTACATGTCGATTAATATAAGTGGAAGAATAATAGTTTTATATATTTTCAATTTAACAGTTGGGAAGACAAGAATCCCTGAAATGTATAATAGCATGCGTTTCTAGAAAAAAGCCTGTGTTTAATTTTTGTCTGCGCCTCATTCTTGTTTGTAATTACATTATTTAAATTCGCCCACATTTTCAAAAATTATCTAATTTGTTATTAACTTCCATTTCCATTATATTATATTATTGCTGATATATAATATTTCGTTTTATTGATATTTCTTCCATCTCAATGTCTTAGTGTTACGCAATGTTCTAGCTTCACTTTTTAAACTAAATCAGACTGAATACTTTAATATTTCTGGAGAGCTAATAAATCCTTAATTAACATAAAAATGTTTAATAATGACAGGTGAAGAAGTGGCTAAATTCAAATAACTAGGAACAATAATGAATTAAATAATCTAATACGAAATAAAAATATAATAAACCACAATAAAGCTCAAAGACTGCGCTGGTTTCGACATTTTAAATAGCATGCAGTAAGACAAGCTGTAAGAAGAATAAACAAATGGAAATCAAAATGCACTAGAACAGCTGGACGCCCAAAAACAGCTGGTAGGATGATGTTATAAAAGATATATTAGAAATGAAAATTGGAAATTGGCGTCTGTATCCAGGATAGATCCAGGTGGAGAAAAATTGTTGAGGCCAAAAACTTCAATGAGGTTGTAGTCGCCTACTAAAGAAGAAGAAGAGGAACAATAATTACAAACAGTTACGAGGTGAAGAAATTAAACATAGGCTCAATTGTGGAAAATATGATATTATGCATTACAGCAACTCCTGTTGCTTCAACTTCTCTAAAACAAGGAACGTAATTACAAGTATATGAGAATAAAGTTCTTAAGAAAGTGTTTGGACTAAAGAAAGATGAACAGATAAGCGAATGTAGAAAACTGTATAACAATGAGCTACGTAATCTTTATAGGAAACCAGATATATTCATATTAAGAAGAGTTGTGTCTCTTAGTTTGCGGTGTAGAGGACATGTGGCACAAATGGGGAATAAAAGGAGGCCATCGAAACTTCTTATAGGAAAACCAGAGAGAAAACACCCAGTTGTTTGATCAATAATGAGATGGAAGAGTAGCAATAGCCATGTTTTGAGGGAAGTAGATTATACAGGGGTTAATTGGAAAACGTTAATTCAGAATAGGGAAGTATGGAGAGCTTATGTTCATGTGGCCATGAAATTGCTGTTTTGATAGTTCGTTAGGTAACACTAAACAACAAAAAAGAAACATTTTTGTCTCAGGAAGAACAATATGTGATTCTGATAGTATTTTTTTCTCCTGAATTCAAATATGATATCGGTTTTCCTCCATCACGCAAGGTTTCCGAGAGACAGGAATTTATAATTTCAAACACTTTAATATTTTCTACATTCGTAACTACACAATATTCGAACATTCGGACTCACCTAGAAAGTAAAAAATGACGATTTTCTGCTATATTTCGCCTGTGGAGCATCCCTCTTGATAGTCCAACAATAATTTGCAAAGCATTAGGATTCAATTTGCCTTGATATCTCTTTTCCATAGCTGAAATCTCCTGAGTTAGCTCATTTGGTTTTATTTTACAATGGACAAATGGACGAAAAAAGTTTGTAAAAAAATAATTATTTAAATCCATTAATTGAAATTGAAATAAAAAACTGTGGATGATGGAGAAATTCCGAATACATATTTGAAAACACGATAAAGAAAACGCATTAAGCAGAACTATTGGTACTCATGAGACAAAAAAACATGTTGACCAGTGTAATTAGAGATCACAATCAGTAATATAATTTATTACTTTTCACCCATCCTTTATAATCGAATGCTATTTAAAGTTTTCCTGCATGTTTACTTTGAAAATGTTATGGTTGATGAATCGGTGATGAGATGACAGCTTGGAAATTAATAGCAGGCAAATCGGTGAGATATTATTTTATTTAATCTCAGTTTCCCAATTGGTTAAATGAATATTATATTTAACTGTGTTGTTATACAGAGTGTCCTGAAATACATCCTATAGAATTGGAGGGATCAGTGAGCTGCAGAAAACATTTTGAGATAATAGAATATGGCGTTTAATTTTAAAATAAAACACAGTATCCTACAATATGTTACGTATCAGCACGTGACTGACTTAACCTCTCACTCACGTGGTAAAAACAAATGACTGTGTGACATGATCTCTTCGCTACATTCAATTGTACACTGGCAGATGTTAAAACGTTTTGAGAATTAAACATAAATTGGTGATTAATGCATCAGCAAAGTTATTTGTTTTGATTTAATTCTGAAATATGTACTCTCTAGTTTAGTTCATTTCTTATGTTTACATATATTTGATGCAAAAAGAGAACAAATGTCACTTAAAGAGTCATCATCATCTTCATTCATGGATTAGGTCTGTTGACCCGTTCCGACTTCAGCCCATCTCTTTCTAGGTCTGCCCACATCTCGGGTGCCTTTAGGTTTGTATTTTGTTATTTGTTTTGGATATCTATCTTCATTCATTCTGTCTATGTGTTGCTTCCATTTTTGTCTATATGTATCCATTTTATCAGTTATTGCAAATATTTCAAGTTCCTGTCTTATTTCTGTGTTCTTGATTCTGTCTTCCTTAGTGCACCCTTTAACAGATCTCAAAAATTTCATTTCTGCCGCCGTTATCCTACTTAGGTCTTGTTTTTTATGTATCCAGGCTTCTGAACCATAGAGCAGTACCGGTACTGCCAACATTTTATAAAATTTCAGTTGGGTCTCTCTTCTTGTTTTGTTATTTAGTGTTCGTTTTATCGTACCACATATTCCCTGGAAAATCCGGCTTTTCTTCTGCTGAAGTTTATGAGTAAGTTATTTTTTACTAGTAGAGTTTACCAGCCTCTAGCCAAACCCCTTCACTTAAAGAGTATAGAACTTAATTTACTAAGCTGATGGATTAAACTATTATGTGTGAAAAGTATGATAATTGTCATTAAGAACATACATCTATAGGAGAATAATATCATGTCTTACTTTGAGGGGGACCCACAGGTTTGAGTACTAAAAAAATGTGGTATTGTTATATCTCAGGTACCAGAACCTCTTTCGAATTGAGATTTTACAAGGTAAATATTCAATATTTCCCGTAATAAAAGGTATTTTCAGAATTACTAAAATGTTGTATTATTGATAATTACGGTTTTCAGTATACAAGCAGTGCTCAGACCTATCAATATTTATATATTATTATCTATAACTGTTTTTCAGGATCTGACCAACCTTATGATGCTTGAAAATATGTTTAATTCAATCAGCTGAAATGTGTTTTGTATTTTTTAAATTAACTGTACACGCTAAAACCGTAATAATAGGTAATATTGTTCATTGGAGCTTGGAGGGGCAAATAAATGAAAGAATATAAGAAAATGACACAGTGAATGAAAATATACCTGCAAATGTACGCCTAATATGAAAAAGATGCAACCCCAACTCATTTTCGGAGCTACAAAAAATTATAAATGTAAACAGCAAAGTTGCCGATGAACAAATCGAAAGTTTCTGTTTATATCGACAACAACTTTTAATGTCTCCCATTGTAGTGTGTTTTACGGCATCTACAGAAATCAAGGACACATCTTTTTTTTTTACTCTAAGCTAGAGAAGGAAAATTTATAGAGAATGAATATGCATTTAACAGTTGTGGACATACAGTATACATTTTTTCTTGTAACTAGGGCAAGGCATTTAATGACCTATAAATTGGTAAAAAATGCAAAATGAAAAATGAATTTATGACCTAAAAAATACAAAAAATGACCAATAAAATAAAAAAATGACGAATAAGAAGTTAAGAACTACCTATAAAAATATTATTTATTAGATTGAGTACTCATTTGATTACTGAATTACATAAAATTTAACTTAACATCAAAATATTAAAAGAAAATACATGTTAGAGTACCTTTTATTGCAGAAAATCCATTCCAATTACACAGTGCACTTTTACAACAATTTTGAATTGCAGTTAACAATCAAAATAGGGGTAGAAGCTAGCATAAGCTCTAAGCAATTGAATAAAATTCCTAGAAGTGGGCAAGTTCATTAAGTACATGCCTTGAAAAATAGGGGTAGTAGTTAGCAAAACATCTACTCAATTCCAAGAAATTGTATTGACAAGGAAAAATGCTGAATTATAATAACAATCTCAAATCAAATACAAATAATGTCACAGCCTTCCGGAAAAGTGTAAAAAATGCTCAAAATTACCTAAAAATTACCAAGAAATGACCTAGGAAAGTTAAGAAAATGCAAAAAAAAAAAAATGCCCTAACAGATTGATTTAATTTAATCAGTATTTTAATGCCATACATTTTCATATATGCAAGCAATGTTTCAACCTTCATAAGAAAAATATGCAAAATCATTAATTGCCTTGCCCTACTTGTAACCATTGACACGAGAAACAGCCGGCTTGCCTACTCTAGGTATAAACACTCGACAATCATCAGTGGCGTGCATACTCCTACAGCAAGGTCAATTCACCAAAACAAAGAAAACTATATTTTTCAAAGTAAGTCTGCTATTCAGAAGTATTTCGACTTAATTTTCATGCGAGATAGTTTCAATTGAATAACACTTATAAATAAATCGTATTATTTTTAATAAATAACGACTAGCATTAAAATGTATGCAAAAAATCACAGTTCAATAAACATGTATACCATAAAGTCCTCAATATGTTTTCTGGGTTCAGTTTAAACCCCTTCAATTTTATCGAAGTAATTCTAAGACACCCTGTATGTTCCAATGTGATCAACAAGTAATATCAATATTTTCTGTATTCATATTGCTTGTTACCACAATGTATGTAGTAAAATACCAGTAGATGTAAGCAGATATGATCTATTATAAATCCCATAACACTCGAATTAAAACTTAGAAACGTTTGTCTGGAAAATACTTTTCGAAACATGTCTGTTGCTGTGTAAAAGAGATAAAATAAGCAATTATTTTATATTCTTATTTTCAAATTTGCTTAATTTTCCATGATAATAAGAATTCTATTTAATGCCTAAATAACATTATTTATTTAAGATAGGTAAACAAAAGAATAAATCTAATTTCAGATCTCAACACAAGGTTATAACAAATAGAATTTCAAAACTTGTCATTTATTTATAGACAAGAGCATACAAATTAATACTAATTAATTAAACATAAAAATACATTATATTTGAAAAGAAAAATATACTCCTAGACTGGGGTTTGAACCCAGGACCTTTGACTTTCTATGTCCATGCTCTTCCATCTGAGCAACCTAGGCCTCCAGATGGAATGGCATTGACATACAAAGTCAAAGATCCTGGGTTCAAACCCCAGACTAGGCTTATATTTTTCTTTTCAAATATAATTTGTCCATCATTAAGATGTTTAAAAACATAAAAATACATTATTTATTGTTTTGAATATACAATAAACTGCATGTAATTTTAATGTTTGATTTGGTACTTCCATTAGTTTACAGATATTTAATTAGACAAATAAAAATAAACGCCATGTTCCGCTTAGAAGTATAGCAAAACAAGCAGCTGCAGCTTCTGAATAAATAGGAATCCATATTTGAAATAAATTAATGGACAGGACTACATAGCGGTGATATTTGTAGGAAACCGGTAACAATATGAACAGTCAATTCTCGTAGACTGCGAATGTGGTACGAATGGGAAATTAAAAAGTGACATGGAAACTACATGCAGGAAAACCAGAGGTAAAGCGCCTAGTAAATGGGTTAAGAATGAGGCAGGAGAAAGAATACCGTTAACCTTGATTTGAGGGAAATAGATTTTATATATATATAAGTTAAAATATACCTTCTTAGGTAAAATCCGTCGTCCTCAACTTATAAAATATGTAGCTATATACCTGTAGGCCTTTCAGAACATCCGTTCCATCTTCAGCAGTTCACTCTTCGCTATAGCATCCAAGACCTTTCAGAACATCCGTGCCATCTTCAGCATTTCACTCTTCGCTACAGCATCAACCATCATACTGGAAGCTGTAGCGAAGAGTGAACTGCTGAAGATGGAACGGATGTTCTGAAAGGCCTACAGGCATAAAGATTGCATATTTTATAAGTTGAGGACGACGGATTTTACCTAAGAAGGTATATTTTAATTTATTTTATTTTATGAGTCTCCACCTCAACGGTTTTAACAATGAATTTTATTAATATTGAATATATATTGAACAAACAGGTGAATGGAGAAGACTACATAACAATGAACTACATGGTCATTATAGGAAGCCAGATATAATAAGAACAGTTAAGTCTCGTAGACTGCGATGGGCAGGACATGTTGCACGTATGGGGAATGAAAGACTTGCATCGAAGCTTCTTGTAGGAAAGCCAGAGGGAAAACGCCCAGTTGGTAGACCAAGAATGAGGTGGGAGAATAACATTAACTGTGATTTGAGGGAAGTAGATTATATAGGGAATGATTGGAAAGCATTATCTCAGGATAGGGATGTATGGAGAGCTTATGTCCGCGCGGTCATGAACCTACGGGTTTGATAGTGCCAGTGAGTATATATATATATATATATATGATAATTAAATGTTTAACATTGAGCAATGCAAGCTTAATATGGTATGATAAGAAAAATAAATGCCTGGACGGGATTCGAACCCGGATCTCTGAGTCTGTACCTCAGCGTGATATCCATTACACTACCAGGCGAATCCAATTCAAACACTTATTTTTCTTACATATGTATTATATTCTCCATTATTACTAGATGTCGCGAGAACTCGGTCTTCACTGCCATCTAGTAGCTGACTATAACAAGTAAGTAAATTAAAGAGAATATTTTTACCTTATAGCAGTGACGCTTTATAGATGTTATATATAGATGTTATGACACTGCTATAAGGTAAAAATATGCTCTTTAATTTGCTTACTTGTTATAGTCAGCTACTAGATGGCAGTGAAGACCGAGTTCTCGCGACATCTAGTAATAATGGAGAATATAATACATATGTAAGAAAAATAAGTGTTTGAATTGGATTCGCCTGGTAGTGTAATGGATATCACGCTGAGGTACAGACTCAGAGATCCGGGTTCGAATCCCGTCCAGGCATTTATTTTTCTTATCATACCATATATATATATCATTTTTTGGAGGGAAAATTTAAAGGAGCAAGAAGGACTTTAAGCCGTGGAGTCTGAAGGTTTTCAGGCTCGTAAAAGATCCTTAAGCCTGAATAAAGAGGCCTCTAAACAAAATTTACCGCATCAACGTCCTAGTAATACCTTAGTTGCCTGCTAGATGTCTCTTTGGGTCGGTGTTTTGACCGTATGCCATCCATGACATCTACAAGCAAATAAGGTAACTAAAAATTAACTTGGGCAAGTATATGATGAAAGTTAAACAATTAAATTGTACCTGTTGGTAGGTACCGTCGTCCTCAACTGTGTTAAAATATGTATATAAAATTAACTGGAGCGCTTTCGGAAGTTATCTTCCATCTTCTGCAGGTTGATGGAAGATAGAAGATAACTTCCGAAAGCGCTCCAGTTAATTTTATGTACAATATTTTAACAAAGTTGAGGACGACGGCACCTACCAACAGGTACATTATAATTTTTTAACTTTCGTCACATGACTTCACCTCAACGGAATTTGATATGAATTTTGCTAGTATTGATCAAGTAAGTCCTTATAAAGTAGAGGTTATAGCTCAAGAATGGGCTACGCTATTATAGATAGATTATACTGGGGATGATTGGAAAATATTAATTCAGGATAGGGATGTATGGAGGGTTTATGTCCATGCGCCAATGTGCCTAAGCATTCGATAGTGTCAGTGAGTTAGTTATTTTATTACATTTGAAGGGTGCAGGGAAGGAACCAGGTACGGGAGATCACTTTTTTGTGGAAATGGATTTTGAGGTGTCTTCAGATTCTCCATGGAAAGGACTATCCTTTAGAATTGCGAAGCATTAAAAGAAACAATTTAGTAATTTGTTTATTTATCTTCAAAGATTGGCAAAGGCGCCATAAGCCTTACATCTAAAGACTGCTCTTCATAAATTAGACCTAATAGATCGGTTTTCTAAAGCTTCATGTTTTTATGTACCTTGCAGTTGTCTTTAAAGCCGCCTGTAAACTAAATACCTGAGTCGACTATACATACCTTAGTTTCTTAGATGTCGCTTTAAGGTGATGTGCTACCCACATGTCACTCGTTCACGTCTGTAGCCTAACTAAATTAGTCTGATTCAGAAACTCCCGCTAGGGAGCACACATCTGCCAATACGAGATATATGGGATGTTTACATTCATCTCTACATACATGCTCATATTTCTAAATTTCATGGACTATTTAACTCATGCCACAAATGCTAGTCAATGACCAATCACATTTCAATGAACTTTGTTTTACAACCAGTGACAGTCGTGTTTCACCTCGCTCTTTATCGATTTGTCTTTATCAGCTCCTGCTTTTGTGATAAAGAAAGCTCCTCCTTTTTTAATGTTCTGAACAGGACAGAATTCTATTTTTCTCCAACAAATACATTGAATATAGCAAATAATGGACAGATTCCTTGATTTTACTGAAAAAATAAATGAATAACCCGTAATGTTGATTATGATATACAGTTTGATGTGTTTCATTATTTCTCCACTTGTGTACATTCTTACAATATTATGATCTTATTTGGCAATAAATAATATGATCTAGTTGCAGCGAATGAACATAACCTCACATTTTTTTATTTGTTTTCAAACATCGCCGTTTACATTAAATACATAAATATTTCAAAATAACTACAGTTAAACAATGATTTGTTAGTAAACAGCTTAATTTTATTCGTTAAATAGTCCTAACAAATGCCACTCTTGATTTCCAAATTCTCTAGATAAATTCACTTCGTGAGTCGTGAATTTATCGATAATTGGAAATCACTCGTGGCATTACTTACGAATAATGACTTTCCTTGAATTGAACTTTTATATAAAAAAATCACTATGAGGTTTAATTTAAGATTAAATTAAAATGTTTCATACCTCACCTCATATACAATTCTAACTAGACCGGTTTCGAAGTCTGGGTAGCTTCATCTTCAGTAATTTCTCGTCAACTGATGTTACATCGATCAAAAGAACTGTTTCTTCCTCCCTCTGTTAGTGGACCGATGAACCTCTAACAGAGAGAGAAAAAAAGGAGCAGTTCTTCTCTCGACATAACATCAGTCGAAGAGAAATCACTGAAGATGAAGCTGCGCAGGCTTCGAAACCGGTCTAGTTAGAAGACTGGGTATGAGGTGAGGTATGAAACATTTAAATTTAATCCTTAATGACTTTCTTATTTTTTTCTCTATCAATGAGCGGAACATGGTGTTATTAGAAATATAAAATGTAATGGTAGTTTTGATTATAGTACATACTGCATGTAATTTCAATTTAATATTTCCCATGAGTTTAGTAATAGCAGTTCATTTATTAATTTAATGATCTCTTTAACTAATATAAATCTAAAGGCATATCTATAATCATGTAATTAAATCGTATAACATTATGTTTACCATATTTGTTCATATCAATGACATGGAAATAAGGTAAATTAGCTTTAATAAGTTATTTAAATTGAAGAAATCATATTAAATATTTATTAATTATTAATTGCATGCGTAACATAGATGTTATAAAAGATTTGTAAATAATTAGGGATTTTAAATAAAATCTAATGCATATTTTACATTATTAATTTCACTGAATTAAAATAAACAAGCAATTTAATGTGTAAATATTTGAATTAATGACAGTTGATCATTTAAATGTTTTACAAATAAAAAAAATGGGCTGAGGTTTTCTATTTGTCTGCCACGATTTTCCATTAAACATTCTTATGCCACTGTTGCACTAAACACTTTTCGACCATTTATAGTAACGTTTCGTAATATTTTAAACATTTTCGAATCATTTTGTAAATTTTTTACGACTTTTTAAATGTTTATATAATTACGCGAATATTGTGAATCGAGTTCTACAGACGCGCCAATGCTAAATGTAGAATCCGCTAGATGGCTTTCAAATCGGTGTTACCAAATTCGCAAATAATTCCAAACCACATTTCAAGAAATTAACTTCATTTTGTTAGGTTCCGATGGGACAAGGTAGCATTCATAAAATTAGTTTTTAGTTTATGGAATAATATGCATGTCATTTGTTTTGTTAGGTTAGGAAATGGGAAGTTGGTTTACGTCCATTTTTTTAGCGTTTGGGAATTTATTCCGAATGTTGGTAACGCCGACTTCATGGTCATCTAACATAAGCTACATTAACCATTACAACAACTCGCGCATGCGCACTGCGATTCTGTAGAACTTACAATTCATGGCAGACAAATAGTAAACTTTTTCTCAAAAAACGTTCATTAATTACGTTAAAACAATACGATGCTTCTAAAACTGTTTATTATACAGGGTGTTGTATTAATTTGATCTGTTTTTGCAGTTGGATTGGGTGTGAGGATGACAATGACCCTCAACCCAAATGGAATGGGACTCGAAGCAGCCCTAAACAAAATGGTGGGTAACCCATCAGCCAATCAGCTTGCGCCTTCCAATACAGAGTCCGCCCCCTCTTCAAGCTGTACCAAATCTCAGCTACATTAGTGCAGTGAACGTTAATGGTGATTATGGACGGAAATAAAGAAAAAATACGAAACACCAAACAGACAAAAATAAGAAATAAATAGCACGAAAATGGCGGCACAACAATGTAGGATAGTACAATACGAAAACGAGTCACATTTGTTAATGCATTTTTTTGCCAATTGATGGCATCATCCGCAAACAGGACGTAATATAGTGCGCCAGTGAAATTTTAATCATTTTAATCAGTTTTTGTATTTCAGATACATGCATAAACTTTGTACATAAATTGATGAGATGTCAAAAATATTGACATTCTCTTTTACTAAGTTCTAAAAACATTATTCTTGTCCTATGAACCGGATCATATAAGTTATATGAAAACATTTTTCGAGTCTATACACCCTCACAAACATACACACATACACACACACAAACACATGCATACAAAACTCACATAGCCTGTATAGTCCACTACGCAGTTCAAATCGAACGGTAAATAAAAGAAATAATGTTATCAAATAATATCATATATTATTAACAATATTATTATTATTATTACTTACTCTTATGGTAAAACCACTGAACTTCTTGGGTCAGTGCTGTGATTTTTACATTTATTGTACAGTCTAGTTCTAATTAAAAGAGAAGACGGATAGGTTCGCTATTAAAGACACCTATTCGCCTTTTAAAAATTTAAAAATGAAAAAAAGTTTAAAGAAACACAAATTTGTCATGTTTATTAATACACAGCATTGTAGAGAAAAAACAAACATCTTTTTGATGTATCATGGGTAATGAATTCTTACGTGTTTTTAAAAAAATTAGCTTTTCGTTTGTTATTTTATTTTCATCTCATTGTTGTAGATATATATTCAGATTTTGTATTATTTTGTGCGAAAAAATCAGATTTACTAGGATTAAAAATAAGACAGGCCACAAGCACTTTATGCATTATTGAGACTTTTTGAAACAACTAGCATATTTTCAATAACGAGGTAATAAAAATTTGCAATTGAAGTGTGATGAAATAAGCATAATCCCTTGCTATCACCATCATCATCATCATCCTGCCAGGTATTAGTCCTAGAAGAACTGTTACGGCCTGAAAAAGCGGTTTTCGTGCCATCTTTTCATAGGTCGACCAAGTGACCGTTTTCCATTGGACAGTAGTTCATTATTGCCTTGGGGATCCTGGATCTTGCCATTCTTGAGACATGTTCTTTCCAGTTTTGGCTGATATCTGGAGATGTAGTCCAGTATTGGTGACACATTAAGTTCTTGAAGGATTTTTACATTTTTCTTTCGATCCCATTTGGTGTAGCCAGCTGTTCAGCGCATAAATTTCATCTCACAAGCTGTTAGTCTGCTTTCATCTCTCGTCCTTATAGTCCACGCTTCACTCCCATAACACAGGAATGGTCGAGCCATTATTTGATAAAGACGAGTACGAGTTGATTTTTGTATTAATGAAGGTTTTAAAACTCTATTAATGATTCCCATTGATTTGTTGAATTTCACAATTTTCTCTGATAAATCCAAATTTTCAACAAAAGAGAGTTTATATCCTAAATAAGTAAACTCATTAACTCTCTCTAAAATTTTGTTATTTAAACGAATTTTGCTTGGTATTGGGGATTTTCCACAAAAGGCCATTATTTTATCTCTTTTTTAACCATAAATTGTACATTTAACGAAACAATTACATATGTAATTTGTGGGAAACAAACAATTACAATAATTTTGACATGTGAAAAGGATAAATAAAGATAGATCACCAGTTATGAGTTTGGAGTGGGTTCCAAATGGGAGGAAAAGAAGAGGGAGACCTAGGAAGACATGGATAGAGGGGAGTATGAATTTGATGAAGGACAGGAGACTGCAGGATGGTGACTGGAAGGATAGAGATGAATGGAGGAAGATAATCAAAACTTAATATTGGGCACAGGAAGATGTTTTAGGCCTATACATTTAGAATATATTAAATAATAATAAAATTCGTAGATTTAACTCTTCTACTACTGCTAATTTGTGACAATGACTGTACATCGTCCAGTGCGCTGCTAATTGCAATCGATTTGGCTCCTTGGCTGCTAAGTCCCTAGTGAGGTATCATTAAGGGATTTTGTCACTTATCCCATGCCTTCTGGCGGTATCGAGATTGCCCGGTGTAGTCGTGGCATTAAAGACAGATGGGAATGGCACAGACTTCGAAAAGGGCATCGTAAATTTTACTACCGACGAGCCGAGAGTCGGAAGGCCGACAACATCATCAGGTACATCAATCAATATTAATGGATAATAATCTATTGTAATGTATTACTAAGTATTAATATTGCATAGAGATAATTATTTCATAATCTCCCCGATGGACAATATTCTACAGGTCGTCCTTCCAACGTTGTTTTGGTCTTCCTACATTTCTTCAGCCTTGAGGTTTATAATGAAGCATCTGTTTTTATAAACGATTATTTGGCATTCTTTGTACATGTTCAAACAAATCGCATTTATTTCTGCATATTCTCTCGTTTATATTATATTCTTGTAATTCATTTCTGATATCTTGACTTCTCTTTTGGTCTCTTAAAGGTACACCTGCAACGGTCTCAGAAATCTCATTTCTATTGTCTCAATTTTATGTTTATCAGAGGTCGTTAAAGACGAGATAATTATTTTGTTTTTATAAGATATTTTATTGCAAGCTCTAAAATTTGATAATCGACTTCTATACCTAATCGATTTATTCTAATAAATTGTAGGTTAATACATTCATAGTGTTCTGCGCAAGAGCAGGTCTTTCACTGCAAACTCAGCATTCTCCACTCTTTCCTTAACACAGTTTTCCTGTTTGTATCTGTATGCAAACCATTTATTTTAATACTATCATCTGATTTGGAAGTTATTTTAGGAGATTTAATATTAACCCAGACAGTGATCATAGTTGTAAATATCAAGAATCAATACAATCTGTAAAACATGTTTTATTTGATTGTTCTATATTCGAAAGGCAACGATTCTGGTTAAACTTACTTTTAAATGATGATGAGGCTTCTGCATCAATGTGTGAAGTCATTTTCAAGAACCAAAATTATTAAAAACATTTTATGAAATTCATAACACACATTCATAACAATATGTGGTATTTTCTAAGACACTTATAGGCGATTTATGTAATTCATAACACTCATTCAAAACCATAAGATAATGTTTATGTTTTACAATGTATAGCATAATATTGTCATAGTAAGCTACAACCCTAACATGTCTTTGTGGCGAAATTGGGTTTCAAAGTATTTGGCGATTCAATAATCACCTGATGTCTTTTTCTGCCTGTAACTTTCTTTCCGTTGACCATTCCTTCCAGGACACCTTCAGCAGTTTATTCTTAGCCAGTGGCCAATCCAATTGTTTTCCTCTTCTTTATGAGTTCCAGTACTGTTCTTCTTTCACCCACTCTGTTTAGCTCATCTTTATTTCTTACTTTAATAATAAATTGGTAAGAGGCACTCGAAAGAGCATTAAGTTATAAGTTTATGATTTGTCTTTTATGAGTTGGTTCAGTGATCCTGTCCATATTCTGCATTGTTTGTAATGGTATCGCTCACACTTTTGGTCGCATATCTTGCATTCACACGAATCACTCGGTTGGTGGAATTTACTTTGACTCTCCATTTTATACCTTCCATTCTTCTCCATATCCACATCTCAAAAGCTTCCAGTCGCTTTTCCTCATTCCGTCGTAATGTCCAAGTCATACCTGTTAAAAGATCCAGAGGCTGTGCATATTTAATCACACTTTAAAAGTATTTATATTGTAACTTGTTTAAAAAAATCTGTGGTAAATTATTCTGCAAAATTTAAGTATATTATTAATCTGAATAATTAATATGTTTCAAGTGAAGGTATAAAACGCGAGAGAATGGGAAAGAGGTAGGAATATAAACATGGCTGCCTTTATACAGAATGAGTGTTTTCGTTACTGGAGTGATATAATATATGGGACCAAACCATTATAAATCAGCACATTTTTTTAAGGCGGTCTGCACAGTTCTCTCAACTCGGCGACATCTTCTTGGTCCACAGTATCAAGGAAACCGACCTCTTGGGTATCTCATTAACTCTCGGTTCTATTATCATTATTTATGAAAAGAGGAATATAGTTTTGAATGATTATTTCAGGAGAAAAACATTATTCTGGTATGAAAAAAAGCTACGTTATCAAATTTAAATACAAACATACAAAAATAAAGGTAAATAAAACAATTTTAAGTACGGTACACCAGAGCAAGAAAGTGTCCAGCCGAGGATGTCAAGTTTACATGCAGGTACATTCCTGGATTGTCATTGGGTAGTTACGAGGCGATTGTTGTACCGTTGTACTGCACATAACAAATTAGATTAATTGGTACAGATTCCTTCTATAGAGTAATTTTTATTGGGGAATGTGACTATTACAGTATTTTGATGTCAAATTAATTTTAAATGTTATATTAGTTTAGTTATAATTACAGTGTATTGCAAAATTATGTTTTTGAAATGTATAATAGTCTACAGCCAAAACTCGCGTGGCGTTCAGTACAGCCGCATTCTTTTTGGAGCTTTCTTTCTCTTGGAGTACAGTACAGTACACGTGGATGATTCAACAATGAAACATAATAAAAGATTTAAAATTAATAGCAAAACATGTTCTTATAACTTCAATATAATGATGATTTTATATTGCTATATTGCTTATCAGATATTAAATGTGATGTAATAGTTTATTAACGTTGAATTGTTGAATTTAGGAGTTTTGGAGTGAAGTTAAATTTATAAATTTGAATTCAGTATTGTTATTTAATGCTAAACAAAACATTTCCATACAGTTCGTCTTTTATTTATATAGTCATACGTCGTACTTAGATAACAGTTTCTAACATTTACTTGTTTACAGAGTGGATCAGAATTCTACCGACAAACTTTCACAGTGTTTGGGATGTTAGCTGAGTGTTTTGTTATAAGGAACCTAATGATCTCCGGTGACTTACTGAGATTAACTTTTAGACATGTAGCATTTTTTTAGACTGTGATAAATTGAATATCGATAAATTACAAATACTACAGGGTGAATTTTAAACACAAATTAATACCATACGCAGTTTTGGGGATAAAGGTGGCCCTCATGTAGAGCTCAAAACCGGGTCATATCTCGTGCAGATTGACTAGAAAAATAGGATCTTGAACTTTAACTCACACAGGGACCTCTGAAGGCCTGTAGCGGGATAATGTTTCATCTCATTGGGCAATTTGTTCCCGTCATTATGAACCGGTCGTGGATATTATTATCAAGATTGGGTATTACCCATTAAATGAACAAATCCTCTAGAAATAGGTCTAAAGTTTATTTTTGCGTGATAGTGCGTTCTGTCGTACTTACAGCAATGTCGACCATGATTGAAAGTTCAACTTCCTACATTTAGGGGTTGCCAACCTACATAACTATACTGTAATAAAAATAACTATTATGTAATATTACATTATTACAAAAAAACTATTATGTAATATTACATTATTACAAAAAACTATTATGTAATATTACATTATTACAAAAAAAAACTATTATGTAATATTACATTATTACAATTGCTGTCCAGGCATGGGCATTTTTAGGGTAAACTGTTTGAGAGAGGACTCGCCGAAACAGCAGTGTGCAATTGTAACAACCCTGAAGAGGACACCGTCACTCATGTGGTATATCATTGCACTAAGAATGTCTTCAGAAGGGAACTCGAGTTTGCAGCTATGGAGGAAGGAGTCCACTGGCCGCCGCCTCGGGAGTACTGGACAAGGGAGCAACCGTACAAAGCAAACACACGCTACATCGGTAGAGTTCTACGGTTAAGAACTGAAGAAGATGACAGAAGAAGAATGATCCGTCATTAACATTCCCATCTTCACAATCACACACACACACACACATACACATAAACACAAACATGCAGCAAATACAAATTACACACACTGACACAAACAAACACTCTTACTCTCATATCACGTATCAACAAAACAATTACCATTACTTTAAGTATTATGTATATTTATTTTATGTATCACTAAACACAAACTCACAAACACAAACAAACACACAACACGTTTTACTTTATGTAACATCTACACTTCACATACCCGAAATCTGTATGTATTTGTTTATTTATTTAATAAAGATTAGATAGTAGTTAGGGACACAGAGCAGACCCGGGGGATAAGGGCATTATGCCCGAGGTAACCCTGGGGTGATGGTGGTGGGGCTCTAAATAAAAAAAATAATAAATTCCATATTACAAATACGCGTTTGGGAAGTAAAACCACTGCCCTCTAGGTATACTACATAAAATGTAGCCTATATACAAAAAATATTCAAAAGGTAGTGTTAATATAGGCCCACATTATATGGAACAAATCTGCATTTTAAATGAACTGAACTTTATCTGAAACAATATAAAACAATAAATACGTACTTGCCGCCCTTTATTACTTAATTGGTCTCACGGCCTCCTGTTGTTTCAACCAATAAACTTAGCCCACACTGTTAACTTTAGTCAATTGTTTATAATGAACGCAAATATTTCCAACAAAGATATTATTTTACTATTGTCTGTTATTTTGAAAACACCATCGCGCAAAAAATAATGTACAACGCACGTTTGCGAAGTGTTTTACAGAATCTCGGAAATTAAAAACCTCGCTATCGTTCGGTTTTTAAACATTTTCCTCGATTCTGTAAAAACCACTTTCCAATCTTGCATCATAATATACTATGTGTAATCTATCAAAAGTCATAGGCCTACATGCCTAACATACCAATAATACTGTTTCAAACTTGATTCCCATTAAAATGATTAGATAATGATATATTAATTCAGACATGAAAAATTTGAAATATATATCACAGATATGATAATTCCATCGATATAATGCTTATTCCAAATCAATTCGGCTAGGTGGTAGCAGAATACAAATACAGTGAAGCATATCTTAACGGACACTTGTCAATAGCGGACGCTTCTTAGTAACGGACTTTTAAAAAATCCCTGTAAAAGAAACATTGGCTATTATGGACAAATCTCTTCCCAATAGCGGACATACTTAATAAAGGACTTACTTACATACTCTTTTGAATTATGTATGATATCCTATCACTAACAAACTTAATATCTCGGATAGTGGATAGGATCCTCCTCCTGACTAAAAAAAACCGTTCCAAATGCAGGTCTTTCTGCACCCCCGTAGTAAAATGCAAAGCTTCCTGATTCCTGGCTACCTTCTGCTGGCCACCTAACTTCCTGTAAAGCGACTATATCCAAGGGTGATTTGTCTAATTCCCGCGTTAATATATCTAGTGCCTCGCTATTGTATAAAGTCCTAACATTCCATGTTCCTAGGAACATGTCCCTGTGTTTGAGCCTTTGGCATGGGTTCCCTGAAGTAGTCCCCGCCCGGAGAACCGAATGGGGGACTATTTGACCTCCGGAAAATTTTACCCCAGTTGAACCCATGTCCGCATTTCTTGACGGTTGTATTTTTACGGTGAAAGATCGTCACTCTTTCGACCAAGGTAATTTTTTCGTCTGGCTTATCACCTTCGACCAGTCCGGCATGGGTAACCCTATCGGCAGCAATGCTACCGCCGGCATAGCTCTCAGGATCATTTAAGCACGCAAGCCACTCCACCACGATAAGGTAAAGATACCATGGAGGGCTTAATAAAGGACGCGGACACTAAAACTTATCCCCGAACGACAATTGAAACTTTCAAATAACGGACAGCATGAGAAGGGAAACTCTATATAAAATGATTTGCAAAAATGAACATTATAATGTATTTTAATTTTTTTAATTTGAGTTTCGGAAGCAGCATATATTAATGTGCATACGGTTTGTGTCTTCAAAAGAAAAAGCTACGCATTGTTGAAATGTCAACATCAACAATGAATGAAACAATAGAGATCATCTATATCATCATCATCATCATAGTACATTCACGAATTTAGGCCATTTGTTGACCTGTTTCGGTCTCAAGAGAAACACCATCCAGAAGTCTTTTGAGTGGATGTCCTGGTCTTCTTCTTCCTGCAGGTTGATATCTTAACATTTTGTTTGGGTATTCTGTGATCTTCCATTCGATGAACATGTTGCATCCATCTTGACTTATAATCAGAAATTTTGTTTTCTAAAAGTTCCATGTGTAATTCTTCTAAGATGTCTTCATGTTTTTTGTGATCTAGTAGTGTGTATCCTGCAGTCCTCCGAAGGTATCTCATTTCAGCAGATCTAAGTCTCTGTATATCCTTCTGTTTCAATGTCCATACTTCGCTACCATACAAAGAGTTGGAAGAGCCAGTGTTTTATACACTTTTAATCTTGAATGCTTTTTGGACTAACTGTGGCTTGAAGATAGAATTTATTAACCCTAAAATTCTTAAAAATTCAGATATTTTTGCATTTACATCCTTTTCTTCTTCATATGAGATATTGCATCCTAGATATGTAAAATTATTCACCTGCTCCAAAATTTTATTGTCCAGTACAATTTTACTTCTGACAGGAACTACACCTTGAAATTCCATAATTTTTGTTTTTTCTGTAGATATCTTCAATCCATATTCTTCTGTAATTTTGTTAAGTTCATACAGATCTTTCTGTAGATTATCTTCTGAATTTGTTATTATTATTTGGCCATCTGCAAACAATAGGGTGTTTAATTTTCTATTTTCTGATATTCTTATTCCAAATTTATATGTCTTGTTCCAAGATCATCTATATCTGCAAAGGAAATGTTTAGTGTATGGCCACGCAGTTTTGCTGTTGGAATATCACGGATCAGTGTTATTATAAAAATAAAGAAAGAAGACATTTTGAAATTGTGGACTGGAAATTAAAACCTTGGGTAGAAACTTTAAAACCTGTGAGTATTAGTAATAGTAGTCCTGGTCACTCCTCTGGGAAGCATAGGGCCTTGATAAAAGCTCCCCAACGCACTCTGTTGTTTGCCATTGCTTCTAATTTCATGGCAAAAATTTTCAACAATTGAGCATTCCGGATTGCTTTCATCTTGGTTTCCTTGATAAGACAACCTTTGACGCAACTTTTTAAAATCCTTCATGAGCTGTCAAATTTTATTTTTAGGGTTTCATTTTTCAAATTATTTCCCACCATTTACAATGACTTTTACATTTTTCTAACGATTTTTTTCAATAAATTTTTCTATGAAATTTAACTACGCATGTAGCATGAAGACGTGGCAGACATATTGATTTTATCAAATATTCTATGCAACAAGAAATACGTGTTCCAGTGTACCCAACATAGAGTATGTACTAATATACTTCAGAATTTCAGAACTAACAATTTATTTTTGGGCGTTACATTCTTTCAGAGAGATTAAATTGCGTTAGGTTAGCTTTTAGATTGGGTCTTTCACAAGTTAGAGTACTTATATTGTGTTAGGTTACCTTTTAAGTTCGTTAAATATGTGTAAGAGATAGTGATGTGCATTCTATAACCTCTCCTACCTAATTCTCAACCTCACCTGCACGTGGTACACCCTGCTTTTAACTAACGAGGTAATGGGGACCGAGTCACGGCGGTATAACCGTACCATGAAATATGGAGGGAAATTCCATATTTTGAACGCCTGACTAGAGGCTATAAGGTAGCAGCCCTACCACTAGTCTTGCTCTGTGGATGGCTGGTAACCAACCCAGGGACTTCCTATTACTCGAAGAAACTTAAGCAAAGACTGAAATGATCACACAAGACCATCTTCGCTAGGTTTGTCGTACAGGCCACATGGCCTAAAACGAATTTGTTCATCATGACGGTGATGAAATATAATATATATGTTAGCTGCATCCCGTGATTCCATAGTGTAAATCGCTTCGCGTTTGTTGGCGCATGCGCATGGTGTATGATTGAAACTTAGAAAACATTTTTCGCGTCACGTATTGTAACGTATTCCAAACCTTGGCACTATATGAACTTTTCCCAACACACAAGGATTGAAAGTTGACAATATAATTTTTTGAAAGATCCTTCGGTGCTCGGCGCAATGATTGTCAGTAAGTGGATCTCTGATTCACGAAAAAGCGCTCTAAATTGCCAAGGAGCTTGGACTTTACGAGTTCAAAGCATCTGTAGATCTACACAGATACTATACTCTACCATTTACTCAAAGAAAACATTTTTTCACCCATTTACATATATACTGTATTTTTGTTTCTACCATACTACTCCATATTGTACTGTATTTTTATTTATTTTTCTGTTTAGCGAACAATTCTTAATAGCGGACATTTTAATTTTCCCTATATGTGCCCGTTTTTCAGATGCATGACAATAGTTGCAGTAAAAGTTCACAATATAAACACGAGATGGAGCAGCAGTTCATCCAAATAATGTAAGTGTAATAAGTCACAGGAGAACGTTGGTGAGTCCTTTATATCCAGCCAATATCCCTACACAACTTTGAAAGTCCAGTCCGCAGACCAGAAGAAAGCGAACACAAGGAACTATTTCCGTAGCTTGTTACGTCATGAGCGATTGTACTAACTTACAGTTAATCAGTCGCTAATTCCGAGCCTGAGTGAAAATCTATGGGAGAATATGCTTAAAATAAATCATGCAGATTCATGACATAGGACCGTTTCTGTTTTAGTGGGCGTGTTTGGTATTGTGACGCTTGAATTTGCCCCTTTTTTCCTCTTCCCTCACTTACATTCTTCTGGTCTGCAGACTGTATGTGGTAGAATTATGTTACACATATATAAAAACATCCGTGTTTGCCGTATGAAGAGTTTCAAGTCCAAAATTGACTAAAATAAGCCATAATGTAGAGCATATTTGAAAAATAAAATCTCAATTTTCATAGAAGAACAATTTTGAATTTAACTATTTTAACTCCAAAATGGATTAAAATAAGTTTTCATGCCAATCATGTTTGACATATAAACTCCTATGTTTTATAAGAGTACAATTTTGAACTTAATATATTTTACGAAACAAATACGCATATATTATTTTATAGGTTATGACTGTATTACATGTAAAGCAAATGTATGATTTTAAACTTATGGAAACTTTAAAAAACAAAGAAATAGCTAAAAGCACTAATTCAACTAAAATATATTTATTAATTAAATAATAATAAAACTTAGTTTAATTAGATTTTCATATTTATTAAGATATAATTCAGTGACAGCTGTTTCGGTACACTGTACCTTCTTCAGACATGTTAACAAATTATGAATTGTGTTCCAACTGATCTAAACAACAATACAACAAACAATATTTATTTAAATTTTTTAATTTAACAAAGGGGATTCATTCAAATCAAGTTGAGAATTTAAGTTTTTTAGTACTTTTAAATTTATTAATTTCTACAGCCTCCAAAAGATCTAACTTCTTACCCTTAACACAAATATGGAACATTTCAAAATTTGGATCGAAACAATGATTAAATTGGAATAGGTGGTTAGCATATTTTGAATTTTCTAAATTTCTTGTTATATGCTCTCATGTGTAGTAGTAAAAAACTGTTCAATTCTCAACTTGATTTGAGTGAATCCCCTTTGTTAAATTAAAAAATTTAAATAAATATTGTTGTATTGTTGCTTAGATCAGTTGGAACACAATTCATAATTTGTTAACATGTCTGAAGAAGGTACCGAAACAGCTGTCACTGAATTATATAATAAATATGAAAGTCAAATAAAACTACGTTTTATTTTTATTTAGTTAATAAAACTAAGTTTTATTTTTATTTAATTAATGAATATGGATTTTCATCAAGTAAACACCAACTCAGTTGATTAAAATATATTTAGTTTGTTTAAAAAAATACAAAAGTATGAAGAAATTATAAACTAGTTGAAAAAATAATTCTTGAAATCATTCGTAATAACACATTTTTGTGTAATATTCAATTGTAAGTTTTGATTTTTTTTGTCTCGTTAGTAATTCTCAAATTTGAGTCTATACTCTTTGCTAAGAAAATATATTGTACTGTTACATATACAAAAATATAGCTATTTATTAATTGGTGCTGCATAAAAATACGATATCAGTGTTAATTAGATAAGGACGAGATTTACTGACGAGATTCGTAGCCCAGATTTACGATTTTTATACCAGAGATGTTAAATAATTTGTATGTGTTCAATAATAATAAAGCGATGGATAGAGGTCATATTTCCTTGAAGGAAAAGCAATCACACAGTTTGCAACAACCAAGAAGGTGTGGGAAGTGTTTTGAGGAATGAAAAGTGCTTCTAATTTGCACGAAAATGGCAAATAAACTTCCCAAATTTATAGAAACCAATAATTGGAGGTGGTGTCGTTTACTAAGCTATTTCTGAATGTGTATACATATGTCTGGTATAATGAAACACTTTCGGGGGGGGGGAGAAAATACTATCACTGACATTTCTCTGTGTGTGCGCTTGTATGACAATGAAAACGTAATTCTAAACATTTCAAATCCATATTGCAAATCCACATTTTTCAATGCATCTTAAACAATTTCACATCGTTTTAAATATGTACCTAAAATGGTGCAAATAAGCTGTACCGTATTTTTAAAGTCGCCGATTAGCAATTTCCTTGTATTCTTGGTGAATCATACGTATTAGTTTTCCATTAATTACTTCAACATTCTCAATCCTTCAATTTTAATTTACTTATTTAGTTTGGTGGAGTTAAGACCATGTGGCCTTCTCTTCCACTCACCAGAACAAACATATGTTACATTCAAATACAAAAATAACAATGATATTAGATACTAAAAGATTTTCTGGCTACATTGAACAATAATACAAAATTAAGGTCTATTGATACAATAAATTTAAACACGATTAAAATAAAAAATAATATATGATACATGAATATATGATACATGAAAAAATACAAAGAAAATAATAAAGAGTTATGAATTAATGTATCCCTTATATAGAGGAACGTCGGGTAATATGGACCCCTATTTTGAATTTGTTGTTTTTCTTCTTTTACGTAAGGAATTTGGTCGTCATAAGTTTGACCCTTCCGGGAAATTCTCGTATAAGATTTTAAAGCATAGTAATAGTCGCTTCGATTGGTTGCTGGCCAAAGGAAGGCAAGACCAGTAATGGGGCTACCATCTTATAGCCTCTGATCAGGCTTTTCTGGAGAAAAAATAAAGAAAAGAAGAAATGAAGAAAGAAGACTCCCTTGCTCTCGGATTCGAAACACCATCTTGAAAGAATGAGTTCAAATCGGATCCCCAAAGCTGTTTATAATTATATACCAAGAGGATGAAGATCTCTGAGCCGTCCTATGAAACGCTGGAGGGAACATTTTCTGTAGGATCGTAACAGGCCTTGGCCTAAAACTTGGAAGGAAGGAAGGAAGAAGAAGAAGAAGAAGAATAAGTAAGGAATTTGCATTTTGTTTAATTAGAGTGATTATCATTAGTGTTGTAACTATGAAATAGCATTTATTTTATTCAATTATGGAAACAGCTTCATAATTTGTATACATTTTTACATTAAAATAAAGGTCCATTTTAACCTCCATATTCGGGTAAAGTGGACCCCAGAGCCCAACGTAGCGTTTAGACTGTTTTAAGTTTATTCACTCTATTAATTTATACGGACAGGCACAAATTAATCTCAAAGTATCTATGGCTGATCGTAATTAAAAAGCGTTAATATTTATTTAAAGTTTTGAAAAATATTTCATGAAGTAAATTGATAAAAACAGTACTATTGATGCATCACATACAACAATCACTCCATTATTTAATATAAGTATATAAAGTAGAAAATGGATGAATGCAGAAAGAAATATAATAGATGAGATTGAACACAGAAAGCTAAAATGGTATGGACACGTAAGAAGAATGCAGGATGGAAGACTACCAAAGGCCATCTATGCATGGAACATTGAAAGAAGGAGCAGGAAAGGAAGACCAAGAACAACCTGGAAGAGCAACATTCAAAATTCAATGAGGAAATTTGGTGTAACAGATGAAGACACAGAGGAGAGAAAACGATGGAGAACTTTAATTAAGGGAAATTTGTGAATGTTTGTTGCAAACTGATAGTCGATAAGTCCGTAGTTATTTATATATTTTTTAAAGTCATGTTAATTACTAAGATTGGTTGAAATAACCCTCAAAGATGGGGAAAATTCTCAAAATGAATGAATGTAAGGTAATGAAAACCTTTAAAAAACAAACAAACAAAAACCATTTCAACTTGAAATTCGGCGTAGGAAGCAGTGATGGCTGGGACATACACTTCGCCGACCTCCCGATGACCACGCCAGGATGACATTGAATTGGAACCCATAGGGCAGTAGTGGAATGGCAGACCCAAGATAACATGGAAACGAACTGTTCTCACAGAAGCTAAAAGGATGGAAATGACTTGGAATGAGATCAAGGAGTTGGCCAAGAATAGAGTCAGATAGAGAAGTTTTCTGAGAGCCCTATGTTCCTGCAGGAATGGTGGGAATTTTTATTGATTCAAATCGCCGAATGAGCGAAAGAAAAATGCCTCATACTGTGATTACATCCAAGTGTTCAGAATAGACCTGATTCTAGCTTTAAAAAATTGGGTCAGAGAAATCTTCCATAATTATTTATTTGAAATCGTTTTTGGCCACCAGATTCTTGAAATACATTTCAGACATCAGTTTACAGCGAGCTCTAATAATGAAGAGTAAATGACAATGGCATGTACTCGAGAAACAACAATATCTACTCATTCAGAACTATGGGTTTTTGTTATGTTTACAGTCCAAACGTTGTGTATGTTCACGGTTATTCACTTTCTAAAATTGTTCATGAAAACTATGAAAGTTTGTTCGTGATTCATGGTTTGTTTCTTGTAATAATTGATAGTAGGCTATAGATTGTTTATTACTATAAAGGACTAAATCTAGATCTGCGAGGGAGTTAAGAAGTATGAAGTGAGTCAAGAAACAACTCAACAAAATTAAATAATGCTATAGCTGTATGGAGTCCCTTCACGTCTACTTAATGTAGAAGCCATTCATTGTGTATTTGTGAATGATGATTCATTGCATTTGAAAAGAGTCGTTTCTTTCTTTTTTGTGGTATAATCAGTTGCTACAAATGTTTTTATATTATATCCCGCAAGCACTATGCGTTTAGATTCGTGCACTATATATATATATATATATATATATATATATATATATATATATATATATATATAATCTAGTAGTCATACGCAGTCACTGCAAAATAATGCAGAATGTTAAAATGAATCACACAATGAGCGAAAGAAAAATGCCTCATACTGAGATTACATCCAGGTGTTCAGAATAGACCTGATTCTACCTTTTAAAAAATTGGGTCAGAGAAAAGTGATATTTTTCTGCAATATAAAGCACGGTAAATATCACACCCGTACACTTACACAATGGACGTACACACTCATAATAGGGCTGGTGGAAGGACTTCCTCGTGCAGATGGGATGGTAGAAAATCATGGATCGCAAATCGCGTCATTATGTGCCTCATCTCGTATTCTTCTTGCATCCATTCCTTATTAACGATAGCATCAATAGAGTAGAACTTTTCACTAATGGAGTCCCTCTTTATTCGGAGTTCTCGTAGCAGTTCCTCGTATGCTGGATCACATTGCAGAGTCATTTGTAGAAACCTTCATTAATGGAGTCCCTCTTTATTCGGAGTTCTCGTAACAATTCCTCGTATGCTGGAGTAGATTGCAAAGTCATTTGTAGAAACTTTCATTAATGGAGTCCCTCTTTATTCGGAGTTCTCGTAACCATTCCTCGTATGCTGGAGTAGATTGCAAAGTCATTTGTAGAAACTTTCACTAATGGAGTCCCTCTTTATTCGGAGTTCTCGTAACCATTCCTCGTATGCTGGAGTAGATTGCAGAGTCATTTGTAGAAACTTTCATTAATGGAGTCCCTCTTTATTCGGAGTTCTCGTAACCATTCCTCGTTTGCTGGATCAGATTGCAGAGTCATTTGTAGAAACCTTCATTAATGGAGTCCCTCTTTATTCGGAGTTCTCGTAACAATTCCTCGTATGCTGGAGTAGATTGCAGAGTCATTTGTAGAAACTTTCACTAATGGAGTCCCTCTTTATTCGGAGTTCTCGTAACCATTCCTCGTATGCTGGAGTAGATTGCAGAGTCATTTGTAGAAACTTTCACTAATGGAGTCCCTCTTTATTCGGAGTTCTCGTAGCAGTTCCTCGTATGCTGGATCAGATTGCAGAGTCATTTGTAGAAGCCTTCATTAATGGAGTCCCTCTTTATTCGGAGTTCTCGTAACCATTCCTCGTATGCTGGAGTAGATTGCAGAGTCATTTGTAGAAACTTTCACTAATGGAGTCCCTCTTTATTCGGAGTTCTCGTAACCATTCCTCGTTTGCTGGATCAGATTGCAGAGTCATTTGTAGAAACCTTCATTAATGGAGTCCCTCTTTATTCGGAGTTCTCGTAACAATTCCTCGTATGCTGGAGTAGATTGCAGAGTCATTTGTAGAAACTTTCACTAATGGAGTCCCTCTTTATTCGGAGTTCTTGTAACCATTCCTCGTATGCTGGAGTAGATTGCAGAGTCATTTGTAGAAACTTTCACTAATGGAGTCCCTCTTTATTCGGAGTTCTCGTAGCAGTTCCTCGTATGCTGGATCAGATTGCAGAGTCATTTGTAGAAACTTTCATTAATGGAGTCCCTCTTTATTCGGAGTTCTCGTAACCATTCCTCGTATGCTGGAGTAGATTGCAGAGTCATTTGTAGAAACTTTCATTAATGGAGTCCCTCTTTATTCGGAGTTCTCGTAACCATTCCTCGTATGCTGGAGTAGATTGCAGAGTCATTTGTAGAAACTTTCACTAATGGAGTCCCTCTTTATTCGGAGTTCTCGTAACCATTCCTCGTTTGCTGGATCAGATTGCAGAGTCATTTGTAGAAACCTTCATTAATGGAGTCCCTCTTTATTCGGAGTTCTTCGTAACAATTCCTCGTATGCTGCAGTAGATTGGCAGAGTCATTTGTAGAAACTTTCACTAATGGAGTCCCTCTTTATTCGGAGTTCTTGTAACCATTCCTCGTATGCTGGATCAGATTGCAGAGTCATTTGTAGAAACTTTCACTAATGGAGTCCCTCTTTATTCGGAGTTCTCGTAGCAGTTCCTCGTATGCTGGATCAGATTGCAAAGTCATTTGTAGAAACTTTCATTAATGGAGTCCCTCTTTATTCGGAGTTCTCGTAACCATTCCTCGTATGCTGGAGTAGATTGCAGAGTCATTTGTAGAAACTTTCACTAATGGAGTCCCTCTTTATTCGGAGTTCTCGTAACCATTCCTCGTTTGCTGGATCAGATTGCAGAGTCATTTGTAGAAACCTTCATTAATGGAGTCCCTCTTTATTCGGAGTTCTCGTAACAATTCCTCGTATGCTGCAGTAGATTGCAGAGTCATTTGTAGAAACTTTCACTAATGGAGTCCCTCTTTATTCGGAGTTCTCGTAACCATTCCTCGTATGCTGGAGTAGATTTCAGAGTCATTTGTAGAAACTTTCACTAATGGAGTCCCTCTTTATTCGGAGTTCTCGTAGCAGTTCCTCGTATGCTGGATCAGATTGCAGAGTCATTTGTAGAAGCCTTCATTAATGGAGTCCCTCTTTATTCGGAGTTCTCGTAACCATTCCTCGTATGCTGGAGTAGATTGCAAAGTCATTTGTAGAAACTTTCACTAATGGAGTCCCTCTTTATTCGGAGTTCTCGTAACCATTCCTCGTATGCTGGAGTAGATTGCAGAGTCATTTGTAGAAACTTTCACTAATGGAGTCCCTCTTTATTCGGAGTTCTCGTAACCATTCCTCGTTTGCTGGATCAGATTGCAGAGTCATTTGTAGAAACCTTCATTAATGGAGTCCCTCTTTATTCGGAGTTCTCGTAACAATTCCTCGTATGCTGGAGTAGATTGCAGAGTCATTTGTAGAAACTTTCACTAATAATGGAGTCCCTCTTTATTCGGAGTTCTCGTAACCATTCCTCGTATGCTGGAGTAGATTGCAGAGTCATTTGTAGAAACTTTCACTAATGGAGTCCCTCTTTATTCGGAGTTCTCGTAGCAGTTCCTCGTATGCTGGATCAGATTGCAGAGTCATTTGTAGAAGCCTTCATTAATGGAGTCCCTCTTTATTCGGAGTTCTCGTAACAATTCCTCGTATGCTGGAGTAGATTGCAGAGTCATTTGTAGAAACTTTCACTAATGGAGTCCCTCTTTATTCGGAGTTCTCGTAACCATTCCTCGTATGCTGGAGTAGATTGCTGAGTCATTTGTAGAAACTTTCACTAATGGAGTCCCTCTTTATTCGGAGTTCTCGTGCAGTTCCTCGTATGCTGGAGTAGATTGCAGAGACATTTGTGTTCTTAGGTCTTCAACCAAGAAGATTACCCTGGCTTGGACATTCACAAGTCGTGAAAGGGCGAATTTTGATCACTCCATTGTTTAAAATGCAGTTTCGAGTTTACCAGCAGAACTATTTAAAATAAATCAACAAATCCTTCCTGAAGAACGTCAGGTTCATCTGGGTTAATTGTTGTGCCCTATATTAATAATACATATTTAATTCGGAATTCAGGAAGCGCAGTTGTTCAGAAAAGATGGTTTAGGTGACAGGACCTATATTATGTATATTATATAACATAATGAGTATGATTTATAAATTATTATATTTAACCCATGCCCCAAATTGGAAATCAATGACCAATCACGTTTCAATGAATCATGTTTTACAACCAATTTCGACCACTGGGCGACTACTAGTTTTTATAAATGTCTATAAAATGCGTGCCAAAATTTGTCTCTATTTTATAATTTCAGAAAACTGAATTTATTGTTATAACATTTACATATATTAATTACTCTTAAATAAAGACATTTGCTGGTTTAACCTTGGTGTTACTATGTTAAGGAAGGATTTTTTAATTGATGACATAATTTTCATAAGTAATGCCACGAGTGGTTTCCTATTTATGTAGAGGATATGGAAATCAACTGTGGCATTTGTTAGGACTGTTTTACGAATAAAATTTAGCTGTTTACTAAAAATTCAATATTTAAATATAGTTACCGGTATTTTAAAATAGTTATAAATTTAATGTATACGGCGATGTTTGAAAACAAATCAGAAATGTGAGGTTATGTATATTCACTGCAACTGGATCATATTATTTATTGCCAAATAGGATCGCAACATTGTAAGAATGCACCCTAGCGGAGAAAAAATTAAATACATCAAACTTTATATTATAACCAACGTTATAGGTAATTAATTTATTTGTTTAGTGAACAACTCAGTAAAAATCATTATTAAAAAACACAATTACTGAACACACGATTATCAAGTGTGTAGTTCGAAGGAATCTGTTCATTATTTGCTGTATTCAATATAATTGTTGGAGATCCAGTTACTAGAAAATAATGCTCTGACCTGTTCAGAATATTAAAAAGGTGGAGCTTTCTTTATTAAAATACCAGGAGCTGGTAAACATAATTTAATAAAGAGTGAGGTGAAACACAACTGCCATTAATTGTAAAACAAAATTCACTGATTGGTAATTGACTACAATTTGGGGCATGAGTTAAATAGTCAATACAATTTATTGTAACTGGAAGCAGAGAAAATAAAATTTTAATTTCATATTTTTTCACCAAGAATATAGGAAAATTACTACTTGGTCCTCTTGATGCTAGTTTTAATTTTTGTCTTAAATGTTAGCAAGCCTGTTTGTAAAACCCGACCAACTATACAAGCGCTGGACGCTTATTTACATATTTATCATTAAGGACAGGCTAAAACAAATAGCGGACTTGTGCTACCAACAAATAAAAATAAAAATGACCGCCGAAATTTAAAAAATAATAACCATGAGTGACAGAAGGATATGTAGTTCAAATAATGGAACAATAATCACATTTGCACCATTACCTGTCCGACATATACTTTTAAAAACATTTTGAAATAAAAATTAACACAATTTTAGTATGTCATATGTGCTGACTTCACCATATCATATTTACCAATTGCTATTAGTACAGTGGTCAACAACTCCTTTAGCTTCGCTTCAAACAAAAACCTTTATATTTCGTTACAAAATAGTAGATATAAACTATCAAAAATAATTTATTTGATACGGTTGTATTTTTTTTAAGATTAATATGGAGCTGAAGGCAGATTGGTTTATTTTGCGACTATCGGGGGGCTCAGCAAATGTTTTCCATCAACATAATTTACCGATGATCGCAAAATTATAACAGGATAATCTGCCTATAGTTCCTAATATTTCTGAATAGAACTGTTATAAATATATAAGTTAGATTCTTTGAAAAAAAAATAAAGAGGGAAGAATCGGCAATAATGATGTCACACTACAGAGTGATTCTGTAAGATCGTGCAAAGCTTAAAGAGGACGTGGGGATGCTCCACTGAACGTGAGATAACAAACCTAGGTCCGAAAAAATTAGCTTAAACCTCAAATTGGCAAATCATAAATTTCTTCTGTCAGTTATTTGAATGTGGCGGACCGCAGTGAAAACGGAAATCTTGTGTAACTGTTATTATTGGGTATATTGTATAATTAGACACATGTTTAAGTGATTTATTTTTGTTCGTATTCTTTTGACTTATTTAAAATATTAAATTAATTGAACTAACTGATGTATCCAAAGGGATACATAACGAATTTAAGGGTTAACAAGATATGGGTATAAACTTGACTTTCACATTAATGTCTACTGTTTTTTCATTTACATTGTCGTCATCTTCGTCATCATCATCTTCGAGGTATGGGCCTATTGACCCGTTTCACTCCCTGCTGCAAAATATGCTACAGTCGTCCTTTCAACGTCGTTTCGGTCTTCCTACATTTCTTCGGCCTTAAGGTCTATAATAAATTATCTGTTTTGACAAATGATTATTTGGCATTCTTGATACGTGTTCAAATCATTTATATTTATTCCTCTATCCTCTATATTGAGTAGCTCGAATGGGGAATGAAAGACATGCATGGAAGCTTCTCGCAGGAAAACCAGAGGGAAAACGCCCATTTGGTAGACCAAGAGTGAGATGGGAAAATAACATTAACTATAATTTGAGGGAAGTAGATTATACAGGGAATGGAAAACATTAGCTCAGGATGCAGATGTATGGAGAGGTTATGTCCGTGCGGCCATGAACCTACTGGTTCGATAGTGCCAGTGAGTTAGTTAGTTATATTAATTATTTACATTGTTTATTAGTTGATTGCAAGTACCTTCATTGACACAATTTACGTAGCATATTGTATCCTACAACAGTTGCTTAAAATGACAGCCTCACTGCGAGCATGACAACAGCGTACAAGATTCTGTCGCACCCTGGTGTGTTTCGAATCACATCATAGGCAGCTATAACTCTAGAAGCTAATCCCATGTCAATGATGATCTTGCAGTAGATTTCCGGGCTGTTGGCCGTGGTCTTGAGGCTTGTAGTTCCCCAACGTTTCGCCAGAGACTGCGTCCGGCATCTTCAAGGGTTGTCTTGAGACTGGCAATTTTGAATGTAGTCTTGGTGGAAAGGCCCTGCGGCTAGCCAAATTAATGACAAGCGGTGAGCAATTCCTTTTGGCTCTCCAGGATGTCCTAGAAAGGAGAGCCCCGGGTTCCTGCTTAAGCATTAGCCCCGGTGTAAATTAGAAAGTGAAAAAGTACCGATATTTGATGATAAATTAAAACGAAAACCATCATTCTAACCTGCATGGTAGCGGCGATGTGCTCCGACTAGTATATGAATTCGTAATTTTTGAATATGGCGCTTGTGGCCGTCAGCCAATCAGAGGCTGGTGATTTTTTGAAGCTTGATTTTTTGTATTAATTTATTAGGATATCATGTTCGAGTGATATCCATGGTGTTCTTAATGCTTGTTTAAATCTAATACCGAGATATTATTAGTTTAATTTAATTTAAAATATATTTTTGTCACGAATTTGTATTAGCCATTCGCGTGGCTGTCTGGGGATGCCACGCCCCTTTTTTTGGAAATGTGTTATTTTAGACGATTCGAAATATATATTGATGTTATTTCGATTCTGTGATATATTATGTGGTCCATGAATGTATTTTACGTGTTTTCAATTAAGTTTGATTATTAAAAGTGCCTAAAGCGCAGTCGTATTTCTGAGCCAATCCGGAGGCTGTGTGATATTGCCACGCCTATTTTCGCGGTTTCTCGCGAGTTTGTACATTAGCAGCCCAAAGTCGATCCAGAGAAGTTATGCACCCTATGATGGAATATAGAAGTCCGAAAAAACCAGCGCCAAGTCGAAATGAAATCTTTCTCATCCTCTTTACCCGGCTCAGTGAAAAATTGGGAATGAAATTTACTGGTGGGAGCTAGGGGACCACTCCGGCATTCGCCTTCACGCTAAGGAAACCACCAGAAACCTTTAGCAGAGTGGTTATCTGAAAAGGAAATTATAATTATATTTATTATATTTTTCTAATGGTATTCTATGACACAGGATGATGCCCATCGGTCATCCGTTGCGCCACGTGCCATAGATGTGTAATTTTTAAAGTTAGAGGTATAATTTCGTTAAATAGCCCATTAATTTTGAATTTGGAAAAGTTATGGGATTTATATTTACTGGTGGAATCAAAGGGCCTACTCCGATATTTATCTTAGCGCTAAGGAAACCACCGAAACCTTAGCAGAGTAGGTTTGAAGTTAGTGAGAATGATCGAAATATGGCCAAATCGGTCGGGCCTTCCAGCTTTTTAGAGGTGATTAGCTGGTTTTTTCACCTGTTTATAGTTAATTAGGACGGTTCTTATAGGCGAATAGCCGTCAAAATCACCTGGTATGTCGATAATCAGGAGTTGTCAGACATTATTTGTGTCTATGCGATCGTTTGCCTACAGGCCATTCAGGAATTGACTGCCTGGGTGGACGATTTCTAAGGATCACTTCTTCCATGGGGGGATAGAAATCCACTACATGACTGTGTGTCGGACCTTTCGGAGGAAAGTTGAAGTCCTCCTGTTGTCTTCGACTTTTGGGTAGGTTTATATTTATATCCCAACTGTCAATTTCACCTTCGCCCCAGCCCATGGTCAGGGTAAGGTTAAAGGAACCTGATCTCTGTTCCTGTTGAAGTTGTTCAAGAAGTTGGCTAACAATATCGCCAAATTTGTGCATGAGATTTGAGTCATGCGGATATGTTGGGCAGTTGTCCCAGCATAGGCATTCTGATGGAGTGCCTATCAATTTATCCTTCCTCTCTGGGGTTATTGATGCCTGACACTTTTTATTTGCTCTCTGTGGAGGCAATATTTCAGTTTGGGTTGCTTGATCAGTAATGTATATAACATTTTGCTGATCGTCTACGATTTCCTCCTCTGGCTGAGAGGGAACCGGGTTTTGTTCCTGGTCGTTGAATTCAGGTTCATTGCTAGTGGCAACTCCAGTTTTCCTAGAGTTCCTATTTTTCCTTTTACGTGATTTTTTGCTCTCAGGTCGAGGAGCGGCTGGCTCGACTCTAGCTGGAGCTGTTAGTCTTTCAACAGCAGGAGCAGATGGCTCAACTGGGACTGTTTCAGACCGTTGGGTTGCAGTTTGAGTTGCACGTCGATAGAGCTCTATTTTAACTTTGTAATAATAGAGTCTTCTTATTTTCAAGACCTCGCAGACTGTGGAGTCATCCACCAAGACTGCCATAAACATTGGCAGCGGGCCTTTGGTCCTTCCGGATGTCATATTGACTACTTTCAGGGCCGTGAACCCGAGACTTTTAAGGTCTTCTTGGATCAGTGATGGATCCACGTGAGAGTCTATGCCTTTAATCACAAACTTTTTTGTAGCTATGTGATTTTTTTTTATACCTTCGCTGTAAGGTATCTGACGCCGCTGCAGGAGCTGTACGTATTTATTATGGGCTGACAATGAAGTTAGCCGGACCCTATTACCCACCCTGGTAACCTCACAAGTTAATGCGAGAGGATGGTGTTTGTTGAATACTCTATTCACAGCTCCCAGTTCAGTAGAAAATTCTCTACGGATGAGCAGGGAAGGAGGTTTAGTTACGCTTTCGCGCTGGTTCGGTGTCCCTGGACCTCCGGTGGGCCCCTCGCTATTTTGCGGGGAGGCCACCGGAGGTAGAGCGACAGTCAATTTTGAACCATTTTCGACCGTTGCTGCTGGCGATTTAGTTGCTTCGACCGCCGTTGCTGCCGTTTTAGGATTCGAGGATTTCTCATTTTTCATATTATTGCGCGTACGAGTCGCGATTGGGGGCGTCTTTGAAGACTTGCCTGTAGATTTTCCATTCCTAACCATGTTGGAGTGTTCTTTGGAATTTTGTTTACAGGAATTTTGTGGATGACCGGTAGTGAATTGCCCTGTCAAAGACCCTGGTATCTGGGCCGAGCCTGAGGCCGGACGGGAAAGGCCTAGTGCCTTTTTAGGATTGGGTACTAACCGTGGTGAAGTAGTGGGATAGAACACTCGACCTGAAAAGGAAGCTGTCGGGACTTGTTTTGCTCAGCCGCGCATGCGCAGGCAGTTTTTTAGAAGCGGGAGTCGTTTCTCCAGCCCGGTAGCCGATGAGACGACTGTGCTGCGAGGCAACGCTGCTGCGGGATACGCCACTGTAGACTCCCACCCGCTGCTGCCAGGAGAACCTCTCTCTTCCGCTGCTGACGCTCGAATCTCTCTCCAATCCTGGCAATTTTGTCGACTACCTGCTCTATTTATACATTTATCCGCGACGTGTTCTCTGCGCGGTCCGTTACTTCGTAAATTGTATCTGCCTTCTGGTTGGTTAACATTAAGGTCTTCCATTTCACATAACCCTAATGCTAACCAACCAGAAGGCAGATACAATTTACGAAGTAACGGACCGCGCAGAGAACACGTCGCGGATAAATGTATAAATAGAGTAGGTAGTCGACAAAATTGCCAGTCTCAAGACAACCCTTGAGGATGCCGGACGCAATCTCTGGCGAAACGTTGGGGAACTACAAGCCTCAAGACCACGGCCAACAGCCCGGAAATCTACTGCAAGATCATCATAGTAACTCCGGCCGTGAAAGCCTAAGTCAATATATAATTCCATGTCAGTTTCCACTGTGTTCTCAAACACAAGTGACTGTAGATATCCTTATTCGAAATAATCAAGGGGAGTCAGATCACATCCTGCATCATGACTTCCTAGTCATCGGGCTTCTTCTTGCAGGAACTAAAGGATGTAGTATATGTAAATAAACAGCACATTACATGTAAACGTATATGCACGTTAGTTGTAAATCAGCTGGAAAACATCAATGCTAGAAAATGTGATAGAAAAGTTTACTTACATATCTCCATAAGCTGGCTTTTCTGGACCTAAGGTTCCTACCTCAAATTGTTCAATGGAGAATCCCCTATGCCCTGTTTAATTCTTAAACGCCCTTACAGAATCATCCTGTATACAACGTGAAATAATAGGAATGGCAATATTTGGATATCGAATTTTCATGTTTATATCAGTAAATCTATATGTGACCGTTTTTACACAAATTTAATTAAATATACCTGAAAATATAGAAATTGGATTCTCTTCCTATATTGGTACGAAAAGTATTTTCAAAAAAGGCTTCATTTTCTATATCAATTTGCAATAAACACCAAAATTAAAATCAGTAATTTCATGTAATATAATATTATGGAATTAATATCCAGAATAAAATAAATAGAGAACCAATATAGGAAACTATACCCTTAGATCCACATGGCATTTCTATAATTTCATCCCGATCGTATGCTAAGGAAAAAAAATATATACTGTGTATTTTAACCATGGGGAATTTTTTAGTTGCTAATTCTTCCCTCTGATATACAGACGGCAACATAAAAGGCACTATCAAACATTCCATTCGACTGTCAACAACGGGGAGGGATCGGCCGTTCTCCAAGACTATTCAGACCTGGATGCTAGACTGCCGTCTGCCCGCCATTTGTACCATATGTTATCACAGTGAGTGAAACGGTCGCATGCCGAGTAAGATTAATGTTTGATAGCTCCTTCTTTACTGCTCTCTGCACTTTCCCGATAATAAAATATTATATGTAATAAAAATGAAAAGAGCAACGAGGTGTTGATAAAAATGTCACAGGATATTGCCAAGCATTTTGTTACTTGGTCATTTCCTGGATTATCTTCATTATGTTCATTTGTTCCATCCCATCAACTTTTACTAAACAAAAAACAAGGTAAACTACTTACAAAGCATAATAAATATATATAAAATTAAATTGTGTTTCATTTTCCTATACTTTACATCCTTTATACAGAGTGATTCAGAAATATGGCTATACGTTTGATCGCATTTTGTGACGAAAATATTATCATTAAAGGAAATATGTTGTTATCATTGGAAAGAGAAATCCTTCAAATTACAACAATAGAACAAAACAAAACAAATCACTGCTGACGTGTAGCTTGGCGGGTTGATATGTTTGGGCTAGCGTCGAACGCCTCCACAATTATCTTCGTTGTTTCTGCATCTGTGCTAATGCGAGGCCTTCCAGAAGGTTTGATTTTCTGAATCCTTCCCGTTTCCAGCAGTCGTTTTGTCCACTTCCCCACAGTCCACGGCTGCAATGCTACGTTAAACTTACAACTTGCCCGTCTTGCGGCCTCACGATCATTAGCATACGTCATTGCCCATGCAACAATTGTAATTTGCTGTTGCATATTCAACGCGATTTTGACTAATTACGTAAGTTCTGCACTGTTTTGTTTTATTCCATTGTTGTAATTTGAATAATTGCCTTTCCAACAGTAATTTCATATTTCCTGTAATGGTAATATTTTCATCACACAACGCGATCAAATGTATAGCCATATTTATGATTCACCCTGTAAACTATGCGTGTAAGAGTGTGCTTCATCTAACACTGAAGCCATTAGCAGTTTTGCTCTCCAATACTTTGAGGTCTTAGAATCTTCATGTTGGACAGCGATACAGTTGTTCAGATGACCTTCGTCAATTTCTTCATCTGGGTGATTATATAAAATGCATTTCGGTGAAGGCAGAACATTGATTTTGTGAAGGTGTTTTGCCAGGCAGTCGTGGCACGTTGTCATCCTAAAATGTGCTACTTCTGTTTTTCTTGGTATATCAGTATTTTTTTATTAGGCATTTCCATTGTTTTAATAATAATAATAATAATAATGTTCTGTTTATTCTGGCAGAGTTAAGGCCATAAGGCCTTCTCTTCCACTCAACCAGCACAAATACAAATAAATATTTGACAAATATGGATATACACTATACTAATTATAAACAGTTAAAGATACATTAAATGTAGCAATGTAAATTTCATGTATACAAACAACATTTTATACGATAATAACAATAATAATAAGATAATAATCTATCTATCTATCTTCGGGTTTTTACAGCTGCTGCCGTCTTCCCGTGCCAAACCTCCAAAGCCTACGGTCTTGGGCATCTTCGATGCTTAGCCCTCTAGCTTGCATTACTGTCTTCATGTTTTCCTTCCATGTTAACCTTGGTCTTCCTCTTTTCTTCTTTCTGTTAGGATGCCATTCATATAGTTGCTAATAACAATAATAATAATAAGATAATAATAATAAAATAATAATATAATAATAAATACTAATAAAAATTCATTGCTAAAACCGTTGAGGTGGAGAGTCATAACATAAAATACTGGATGCTGTAGCGAAGAATGAACTGCTGAAGATGAGACGGATGTCCTTAAAGGCCTACAGGCATAAATATTACTTATTTTAAAAGTTGAGGACGACGGATTTTACCTAAGAAGGTATTTTAACTTATTTAATATAATAATAATGATGATGATAATAATGATAATAGTAATAATAATAATAATAATAATAGTATAAATATGATGATGTATACGAGAAACACCAATTAATATATATACCTGACACTGGGTAATGATGAAGTCGAGGTTACAACAAATATAAATTTAGATTTCTTTTAAAAGTTGCCAATGTCCGGCAGCCCCTTATTTCTTGTGGTAGGGAATTCCAGTTGCGAGAAGTGGAGATGGTATATGACATGGAGTGATGTGATGTCCTATGTTGCGGTATATTAAGCAAGAGACTATGTTGTGATCTTGTGTTTAAGTTATGGTTTGAGGATAGATACTGGAAACGAGATGATAAATAATTGGGAATTGAAGTATGTAGGATCTTAAATAAGAGAATTAGACAGTGTGATTTTCTTCTCTCTTTTTTTGTTTCTGGCCGCAGTTTGAAGTCTATTGTCATTCATAATTTTGGATTTTAACTTTATGTGGCGTTTCACTGAGGAGTAAGGTGTTGGTTTAGATCCAGGCAATTGTTCAATGCGAGATCCTATTTTGGCGAGGAAATCAGCTGTTTCATTTCCGGCAATCCAACCGTGGGAGGGTAGCCATTGGAGGACAACTTCTTTACCGCAGTTTCGCAGACCAGTAAGAATTCCGTAGCATTATTTTCAGTCAAAACGTTTTGACCAGTGAATTACCTGAGTCAAGAAGAACACTAATTTGGAAAACGTGGCTTTTAGAGTTAATAGGTTTCGGGTGTAAGAGGTAGTGATGAGCATTCTATAACCTCTCCTACCTGACTTCCAAACTCACTTACATGTGGTGCCCCCGGTATTAACCCTGAACTAGTCGCGTGGGGTTTAAAATAACTCATGGATGTGTTACTCAAGGATGTGGTGTTTCACCAATGCTCTTCATAATATACATGAACTCAGTTATTAAAGAATGGTGACTACAACCACATGGCAGTATACTACTTAATAGATTATATAATCTAGACACCCTATTATTTACAGATGGCATTGTGTTTATAGCGAATTCAGAAGATGACCTACAACGTTCAGTCCACTCCTTTCACCAAATTGCAATAAACTACAACATGGAAATCTCAACAGAAAAATCTAATGTCATGGCTTTCCTAGGAAAAGATCCAGTTCGCAGTAAAATTGTTATTAATAATAAAATATTGGTAACAAACCAACACATTTAACTATCTCGGATACCAAGTTACATACGAAGAAGAAAAAGATTTTAGTCAAAAAGTTAAAAAATTTAACAGAGTAACAGGAATTATAAATAATATTTTCAAGCCAAACACACGAACAGCAATACACACGAACTAGAATTTGTAAAACACTGGCCAGACCCATATTATGTTACGGCAGTGAGGCCTGGACAATTCGCAGTGTAGATGAACAAAGACTAACTGCGGCAGAAATGAAATTTATGAGACGTACTGCGGGCTATTCAAGGACAGACCATAAAAGGAATTCTGAAATTCTCAAAGAATTACACACAGAATCAGTCATGGAATATGTACAAAAATACAGAAACAACTGGAAATCTCACGTAAGAAGAATGAGCAGAACAAGAATACCACGTCAGATCTTAAAATACCAGCCACCAGGCAAGAGATCTTTGGGCAATTTGCAGTGTAGATGAACAAAGACTAACTGCGGCAGAAATGAAATTTATGAGACGTACTGCGGACTATTCAAGAACAGACCATAAAAGGAATTCTGAAATTTTCAAAGAATTACAAAGAGAATCAGTCATGGAATATGTAAAAAAATATAGAAACAACTGGAAATCTCACGTACGAAGAATGAACAGAACAAGAATACCACGTCAGATCTTAAATTACCAGCCACCGGGCAAGATATCTTTGGGCAGACCCTTCAAACGTTGGATTGAGACCGTAACAGACCACTAGGTCTATCACATGAAAGGAAGAAGAAGAAGAAATTAATAATTATAACAAATACCACTCTAATTTCCAAATCCTCTACATAAGTTTGGACATCGCTCATGGCATTACTTATGTGTAATATATGGATACTTACACACAACATTACAAATTAAAAATGAAAATATATTAACTATGATCTTGGTGATAATAAAATTGTATTACATTTCATCAACAAAGGTCAAATCACCAAACTAAAACATGAAACTAATCGAAACATTAAAAACATGTTGGCTACTTTAATGTTTAGTTTAGTGATTTGGATTGTAACGAAAACGTTATTTGTAAATATAAACATTCATCAGCACATTTGTGAAGTTGATTTTGTTATTTGTAAATATCAACATTCATCAGCACATTTGTGAAGTTGATTTTGTTATTTGTAAATATCAACATTCATCAGCACATTTGTGAAGTTGATTTTGTTATTTGTAAATATCAACATTCATCAGCACATTTGTGAAGTTGATTTTGTTATTTGTAAATATCAACATTCATCAGCACATTTGTGAAGTTGATTTTGTTATTTGTAAATATCAACATTCATCAGCACATTTGTGAAGTTGATTTTGTTATTTGTAAATATCAACATTCATCAGCACATTTGTGAAGTTGATTTTGTTATTTGTAAATATCAACATTCATCAGCACATTTGTGAAGTTGATTTTGTTATTTGTAAATATCAACATTCATCAGCACATTTGTGAAGTTGATTTTGTTATTTGTAAATATCAACATTCATCAACACATTTGTGAAGTTGATTTTGTTATTTGTAAATATCAACATTCATCAGCACATTTGTGAAGTTGATTTTGTTATTTGTAAATATCAACATTCATCAGCACATTTGTGAAGTTGATTTTGTTATTTGTAAATATCAACATTCATCAGCACATTTGTGAAGTTGATTTTGTAATTTTAGCATAATTTAATTTCCATTTCACATAACCCTAATGCTAACCAACCGAAAGGCAGATACAATTTACGAAGTAACGGACCGCGCAGAGAACACGTCGCGGATAAATGTATGAATAGAGAAGGTAGTCGACAAAATTGCCAGGCTCAAGACAACCCTTGGGGATGTTTTTCTTATTTTACATTGAGCTTTTTATTGATTTCAAATCTTCCACTGTCAACATTAATAAAACACTAATCAAATGTTTGAATAAATAAACTGTAAAGTTATCTAACGCCAGAAAACATATATAGCAAACTCTGCTAATTTCATGATGCTAGTCTTTTATACTATTATATCTTAATATTATGAAAATTTCTTGTTAGTATCTTCTTCTTCTTCTTCTTCCTTTCATGTGATAGACCTAGTGGTCTGTTACGGTCTCAATCCAACGTTTGAAGGGTCTGACCACAAAGATCTCTTGCCCGGTGGCTGGTATTTTAAGATCTGACGTGGTATTCTAGTTCTGATCATTCTTCGTACGTGAGATTTCCAGTTGTTTCTGTATTTTTGTACATATTCCATGACTGATTCTGTTTGTAATTCTTTGAGAATGTCAGAATTCCTTTTATGGTCTGTCCTTGAATAGCCCGCAGTACGTCTTATAAATTTCATTTCTGCCGCAGTTAGTCTTTGTTCATCTACACTGCGAATTGTCCAGGCCTCACTGCCGTAACATAATATGGGTCTGGCCAGTGTTTTATAAATTCTAGTTCGTGTGTGTTGCTGTACTGTGTTTGGCTTGAAAATATTATTTATAATTCCTGTTACTCTGTTAATTTTTTTTAATTTTTTGACTAAAATCTTTTTCTTTTTCGTATGTAACTCGGTATCCGAGATAGTTAAATGTGTTGGTTTGTTCTAATATTTTATTATTAATAACAATTTTACTGCGAAGTGGGTCTTTTCCTAGGAAAGCCATGACTTCAGATTTTTCTGTTGAGATTTCCATGTTGTAGTTTATAGCCGTTTGGTGAAAAGAGTGCACTGAACGTTGTAGGTCATCTTCTGAATTCGCTATAAACACAATGTCATCTGCAAATAATAGGGTGTCTAAATTATATAATCTATAAGTGGTATACTGCCATGTGGTTGTAGTCTCCATTCTTTATTAATTGAGTTCATGTCTTGTTAGTATTAGCAATATTAAAGTTAAGGATATATGAATCAATTATATATATGCAGAGTTGTTGAATATATATTTTAAGCAGTGGGTCCAGGTTCGATCCCCGGTCTGGACAGTTTTACTGGGTAAGGTTTTTATTGGGGTTTTTCCTCACCTGTAAGACAAATGTCAGGAAAACTTTAAGGCCCAAACGGTCCCCGAAATCAAATGGCCATCGCAATCATCATCATTCATATTCATCTTAGATTAAGCTTAGGATTAGGGACTCTCCTGGCGCACCACTATCATCATCACCCATCATATCATCGGGGCAACGTAACTCCGCCTTCCAGGCGCCTCAACCTCAGAAGTTGGTTACAAGTATGCCATGCCAGGAGAGAACACCAGTCGAAAGACAGCCTGGGGTATTTGCAAAAAAAAATGAATGAAATATTGTTTTCAGTATTCATTTCATAAATCTCAATGATGAATATATTATATTTGAAGAGAAAAATTATGTGCTCAGACTGGGGTTTGAACCCAGGACCTTCCACACTCTAGGTGAATGCCCTACCAAGCGAGCTATGAAAAACTCCAATCTAAATGGAAATTATTCTCAATAATTTGAGAAATGCAAATTATTTCAATAATTTGTTTTTTTTTGTTCTTGTTTTTTATGGAGTTTCTCAGATAGTTCACTTGGTAGAGAATTGTCTTAGTGAGAAAGGTCCTGGTTCGAACACCAGTCTGAGCGTATAATTATACTCTTCAAATATATTTTATTTATTTTTTCTGGAGGTTTTAAGAACTAGGGTAATTTTTTCTTAGTATTAAAGTAAATCCATGACTAACTTTTTAATCACTCTCCATGCTACAACCAATCCATGTGAAATTCCACTTATAAAGTAAGCCCTTGGAATTGTTCTGGAACCAGAGATCAAATTTTCGATATTGTATCCGTTCACCAAATGTCAAAGAATATCTACTCAAAAATTGAAAAATGTTCTTCAAACACAGACTAGTATTAAATCTAACAACTGCTAACATGAATGAAAAAATCTCCTAACAGTTAATGTAAAGTACACCCAAGGAGCGTTGTTATTTTACAAATATAAAAACACAGCAAGAAAGTAGATTTTCTGTCATCTATGAGAGAGAAATAGAATGTTTTTCTTGCCAGCACAACTTCATTACAAACTAGAGAAAAAAATATTGCATAAATTATGCACGTCATGAAATAAACAGAGCTTGCCTTACATTATATTTTATATTTTTGTTCATTTGTGCATTTAGTGTGTAACATATTTCCACACGCAGTTCACCATGTTGTGTTGAGGGAGGGGGGTGACACACAAATGACATTCTTTTTCATTTTTTGTTTTGAGAGAAAGTAATAACTAAGGTTAGAATTGTTATGTAATATTAATATGCAAAATATGTACATATTTATGTAATAACATTTTGTAAAATATGTAAGATTGCATAAAAATTCCTTAAAATATGTAATATTGAATACGTTAAAATTTTACTTTATATAAATTTATTTTAAACATTAACTTTAAGGTCAAATTTGAAGGAATGTGACAGTTAAACACTTGACAACACGGTAAGAAGGGTATTGTCACGTTTCTATTATAAAATGGTCCCACTACAGGTCTTGGGGATATTGTGAGGTTAAGGCTCCCATCTTTCTAGACAATCGGCAAGAGATTTCAGCCTTACCCCTACAACATAGTATGGTATTAATTTTTTAGAGGCTGAGTTGACCCCAGGGTCATGCTACTGCCAGAGGATTAAGCAGTTTAAAAATCCTGATTCCTTTGGGTCTTGACCCTAGATTTTCCAACTTGTAGGATATTGCCTTAACCAACTATACCACAGTGTGCCCCCCCCCATATATTTCTATTTCTTAGAATTCAGAATAGATTTAGAATAGATTTATTTAGCATGGTGGAGTTTGATTGGAAAGCATTAGCTCAGGATAGGGATGTATGGAGAGCTTATGTCCGCGCGGCCATGAACCTACGGGTTCGATAGTGCCAGTGAGTAAGCAAGCAAGCCTGGTGGAGTTAAGGCCATGTGGTCTTCTCTTCCACTCACCAGGACAAACATGTTACATTTAAATACAGAAAATTACAATATTAGTACATACTAAACAATTAATTACCTATATTTATTTTAGGAATTCTCACTGAGGTACATTCATTAAGGTAGAACTTTTTATCTCTCGCCTCATATTGTTCTTATTTGACTATACACTAGTTTTGGAACATAGTTTCTGTTCCATCCTCAGTATCGTCACAACAATGGTGATGACGATACTGAGGATGGGGCAGAAACTATGTTCCGAAACTAGTTTATAGTCAAATAAGAACAATGAGGTGAGTGATAAAAAATTCTACCTTAATTATCTGTCAAATTGAATAATAATGAAAATGTCTAATACAATAAAATTAAATACAATTAAAATTAAATTAATGATTGACTGAATACAGAAAGGAATAACACTTCGAATTTACTATACATAAAAAGAAAAGAAAAAAAAGTACAAATGAAGTACTAAACTACAGTAAATTATTCTATCATTTTTTATACAAGGCATTAGGTAAATATATTAACAGATCTTAAATCTATTTTTATTAAATAATGAAAAAACACGTTAATTTTTAGAAAGTAATATTAGTGAGTTGTTTCATTCATAAACCGAGTTGATTGCTCAGGTTTTAAGAGATTTTGCTATGTGGGACGCTATACTAGACTTCCTGTATCTGTTTATCATGTTTAGTAAATGTAATTCTTCTTTGAAAGTTTCTCAGCGCTTTTGTATAGGTTGGGAAAAAGTTTCAGTACACAATCAGGTATCAGTTTTTCAATGTAAACGAATATTGTCATTAATGTTTTGAATTATTTTCTGCTTATGAAAATACTTTTCAAGAGGTGTAATATGTAAAGTAACATAAAAAATCTTTAAAATATGTAAAAATACGTAATTATGATCAAATATGTAAAAATCTTTAATGATACATTTTCATATTTATGATAGTAATACTTTTCAAGAGGCGTAATATGTAAATTAACATAAAAATCTCTAAAATATGTAAAAATATGTAATTATGATCTAATATGTAAAAATATGTAATGATAAATTTTCATATTTATGACAGTAATACTTTTCAAGAGGCATAATATGTAAATTAACATAAAACATTTTTAAAATATGTAAAAATACGTAATTATGATCAAATATGTAAAAATACCTAATGATAAATTTTCATATTTATGACAGTAATATTCTAATTTGCAGAGATTTATCAATTTTACCCACGTATAAACAAAGAGAAAGAATATGTAATTACCTACAAATCTCAGCCTTAGTAATAAAATAGGGCCGAAGTAACCTGTATATACAACATGACATATCATATACCAAATATATCATAATCATATCAAAGCTTGTATTTCAAATTGCATTATCTTTTTGTTTGTCTACTGCTCATTTGGGCTTATTTAAAATGATTGTAAGTACTTACCAATGATAAAATAAATAATAAATACATTACTTAATGACATTACTGATGCTTTCGACCCGTAGGTTCATGCCCATATACAAGCTCTTCATACGTCCCTATTCTGAGGTACTTTTCCAATTAATTCCTGTAGAATTCACTTCCCTCAAACCATAGTTAATGTTACAGATACCAAAATCACGTAATCGGATTTTGCCAGTTTTCCGGAGAAATAGTATTACAATGCGAGGTTGGGAAGTGGTTTTTATAGAAGCGAGGAAATGATTAAAAACCTCACTTTCGTTCTGTTTTTAATCGTTTCCCCGCTTCTGTAAAACACTTCACAAACGTGCGTTGTACATTACTTTCTGCACGATGGTGTTTTCAAAATAACAAATAATAGTAAAACAATATTTTTGTTGGAAATATATGCGTTAATTATAAACAGCTAACGTTAACAGTGTGGTAAATGTTTATATGGTAAATGCCAAAAATAATTTAGTTCAGACTACAGCAGGCCGTGATACCAATCAGTAGTAAAACGGCGGCAAGTAAGAATTTGTTTCATATTGTTTCTAATAAAGTTAATTTAAAATTCAGTGATTTGTTTCCTATAATATATATTAACACTACCTTTTGGATATATTTTTGTATATACATAAAGGACAGTGGTTTTACTTCCTGCATTAGGTAGATATTTTGTAATATTACAGTATAGTCATTTAGTTATTTGAAGGTTGGTAACCTCAAAATTTAGTAAATCCAACTTTCAATGATTGTCGCCATTGCTGTAACTACAATAGAAGCACTATCGTGCAATTTTTTTGTTTCATTACTATGATTCTTATATGGTGGTTTGAAATTTTATAAGGAGAATCACTAGGAGATTTAATTAAAGCTTTCGTAAAAAAAATTAAATATCTGGCAGGTCTATGTGATGGCATCTGGAAAAAACATCCTAGCATGACGTAATTGCTATAACGTCAAATAATGCCGAAGAGAACATTTTCTGCCTGCACCAGGAATCGAACCTCGAACCTTCAGCTTTCTGTGCCGACACTCTGACAACTGAGCATAAATCCCATCCAAGCACAAATCCTCTCTTTACCTTACTCTCTTATTACCACATTCAATGCAATGAATCATCATTCACAAATACACAATGAATGGTTTCAACATTAAGAAGACATGAAGGGACTCATACAGTGTGTTGAAAGTTTACAACTGCATTAGCAGGGATGCACTTTGTAATTTTTAAAAATTTAATTTGGTATTCCTTAAATATTGAATTCATAAAAATAAGCTTGAAGATACAGAGTCAAGTATGACTAGATAAACACGTCACCTGGCTTCTACATGAATCAGGGAGATGCACTAATTCAAGTAGGTGTTAAATTGCAATAAAACAAACACATTTTATCTCTTCCACTTTATGATTAACCCGGGGTTAATGAAATAAGACTCAAATTTTGTATAATGTTGCAACAGCGCACAAAAGATTTGATAGATTATTTTGAGACACATACAACTGTTTTGGGAGCAATGATTGGAAGACTACGTCTTACTTGTGGTTCAGTGTTGCAACGTTTCTATATCTTTTATTCCAAAAGTCAATTGTTTTCACTTATTTTATAGGAAAACTATTAATTGTATTGCAAAATTTAAAAGGAACAAAACATTACTTTTCAGCTTTAATTATTAACTAAATATTAGACATGTACAGCAAATATTTATAGAGTTAGGCAGCATTTAGAGTTTGACAAGAAGCATTGTTTTTACACGCTTTATATTAGCTTGACCTGTATCTATCTATTCAACGCGATTTTCACCCACTTAAAATCATTGGATCGACTTGAAACTTTGTATACTTGTAAATGACCAATGACAATACAATAATTTCATAAATGTTTCTAAAATCCTGGCCAGAATCAGCTGAAAATCAAAATAATAAAAACCGGTATAATAGGTTGCGGACCTACCAACTTTTTACTCGATCGTTGTAAGAGCTCAGTTGGTAGAGCGGTGGACTGTAGTTGTATATAATTTCGGTAATCCATAGGTTCGCTGGTTCAAATCCGGCCCGGAGGATTTTTTTAGTAGAGTATTACTTTTAGCTCATACTACAATAGTATCGAATTTAAATATATTTACATATTTATCGTATTCTGTAAAATATTAAAACTAAAAAATTAAATAATAGTTTAAACAAATAATAGTTTAAAAAGCTAAAACAAGACGCTTTATTAGAAAACCAAACTAAAAAATAAAATAGTTTTAAAAAACTAAAACAACACACTTTATTAGAAAACTGAACTAAAAAATGAAAAATTATTTTAATTTCCAACATGCTTGGGATAAAATTAATGTGGTCAACAAAAAAATAATCTCCAACACATTTAGAATAACACTAGAGTTATCTACAAATAATAATTTTACCATCAAAAGCGTGGGGTGCTCTATATCAATTAATATATTTGATAATAAACAGATATTGGTAAAAGTAAAGTCTCTAAGAAGAAAACGTAAAAATTATAAGAAGCACCCCACGCTTTTGATGGTAAAATTATTTATCCGAAGCGTGTTGGAAATTAAAATTATTTTTCAATTTTTTAGTTCGCTTTTCTAATAAAGCGTGTTGTTTTAGTTTTTTAAAACTAGTCCCGCGCCGTAGCCGAGCGGTTAAGGTAGGAAGCCTTGGCGCAGAGCTACACGGGACTTGCGCTGGTTCGAGTCTCCATGGGGGAAGAAATTTTCTCATGGTATTTCGGCCAGTATGGGACCGGTGCCCACCCAGCATCGTGAGGCAATTGGGTAGCTACAATAAGTAGCGGCTCCAGGTTGAGGAACCAGCTATAACGGCTGGGGGACTCGACATGCTAACCACATGTCACCCTTACACTGGCTGTTGATCATTACCTCTGTGATTGACACATGTGGATGTGAAGGGCCAGCAGCCGGCTGGTAAAAGGGCAACCGCTGAAATGGAAAGACCCTCAATCAATCGGAAAACTATTTTTTATTTTATAGTTTTAATATTTTACAGAATAAGATAAAAATGTAAATATCTTTAAATTCGATACTATTGTAGTATGAGCTAAAAGTAATACTCTTCTAAAAAAAACCTCCCAACCGGATTTGAACCAGCGACCTATGGATTACTGAAATTATATACCACTAGAGTTCACCGCTCTGTCAACTGAGCTCTTACAACGATTGACTAAAAAGTCGACTAGTCCGCAACCTATTATATCAGTTTCGATTTTCTGATGATTCTGGCCAGGATTTTAGAAACAAAATATAAAATTATTATATTGTCACGGGTCCTTTACAAATACACAAAGTTTCAAGTCGATCCAATGTTTCTAAGTGGGTGAAAATCGTGTTCAAAAATTCCGTTACATAGATACAAAGCCACTTTTTTTTTTATTTTATGATGATTCTGGCCATGATTTTAGAAACAAAATATGAAATTATTGTATTGTCACGGGTCTTTTACAAGTATACAAAGTTTCAAGTCGATCCAATGATTTTAAGTGGGTGAAAATCGCGTTAAAAGATTCAGTTACAGATACAGGTCAAGCAAATATAAAGTGTGTAAAAACAGCATACGCAACGTGTGCAATGCGAGATAGGACCTGGACGGAAGCTAATCATGAAATGACAAGATTGGCAATCCATGGCTTCCACCACAAGATGTGTAGTAACAAGACCTTCCACGAACCAAATGACAAGAGTGTGTGCATATTGTGTCTAGAATTTTATGACAGATGTCACATTATAAAGTGTAAGAAGAGACAGAAGTCAATCGCAGCGTATAGTAAGGACCAGTAATGTAATTACCTCCATGCACAGTGTGTGCGCATTTCTACTTATTATTAAATATAGATCATACAGGGTGTGCCGAAACTGAACGGCAACATTTCAGGAATGAATTCCACATATTGAGAAAAGTCTATTACAGCATGGGTCTGGAAATTTATAATCACAGAGTTACTGAAACTTTATGAATGTTAGGAAACTACTGAAAACAGACACAATACTCGCCTTTTCAGCACACTGTAAACAATTGAAAACTTACTTCTTCCCATCACTCTCTAAATAAGGAAACATGTAGTAAATAAAATTGTTTTCCGAAAACTGCAAAAAATCAATCTAGAGGTTGTGTTCGGGATTTCTAAATGCAAAGATCCCGGTCTAAATCCAAAACTTCAAAACTGAGTTTTTCAAGTCTATAGTCTTAGTGTTTTTTTCCAAAAAAGTCAAAATTTTCGAAATTTTGAAAACGGAAAAAAAATCTAGAGGGTGTGTCGGGGATTACTAATGCACGAAATCCGGTCTGAATCCAACAATTTGAGAATTGAATTTTCCAAGATTACTGTCTTCGTGTTTTTTTAAAAAGTCAGCATTTTGTGAAATTTGAAAACTGGAAAAAATCAATGTAGACGATTTCTAGTCTGGGATTTCTAGTGCAATAAATCCGGTGTAAATCCAAAATCAGAAAATTGAGTTTTCCAAGGATATATAGTCTTGGCATTTTTTCAAGAAATGCCAATTTTCGAAATTTTCACAACTATTAAAACTCAATCTAGTCTAGATTCATTTTTTGCAGTTTTCAGATTTTGAATTTTTTTTGCAAAAACATCAAGACCATATATAGCCTTGCAAAACTCAATTTCGAAATTTTGGATGTAGACCGGATATTTTGTATTAGAAATCCCGGTCATACCCTATAGATTAATTTTTTGCAGTTTTCAAAATTTCGAAAATTCCGTCTTTTTTATGGAAAACCCAAGACTATAGCATTGGAAATCTGAATTTTGAATTATTGGATTCAGACCTGATTTTCTGCGTTAGAAATTCTGGGCACACCCTCTAAATTGATTTTTTGCTCTTTGCAAATTTTCGAAAATTTTGACTTCTTGGGAAAAAACACCAAAACTATAGCCTTGGAAAGCTCAATTTTGAAATATTGTATTTACACCGGATTCTTTGCGTTAGAAATCCCGGACACGCCCTCTAGATTGATTTTTGCAGTTTTATAAAATTTGGAAAAAAAATTATATATTTTTGCAAAAACATCAAGACTATAGCCTTGGAAAACTGTTTTGAAATTTTGGATTTTTCCAAAAAAATCTAAATTTTCCAAATTTTCAACACTGCAAAAAATCAGTGTAAAGATTGTGTCCGGTATTTATAATGCACAAAATCCGGACTACATCCAAAATTTCAAAATTGAGTTTTCAAGACAATAGTCTCGGTGTATTACCAAAAAAAGTCAACATTTAGGAATATTGAAAGCTGCAACAAATCAATATAGAATGTGTCAGAGATTTCTAATGCAAGAAATCCAGTATAAATCCAATATTTCAAAATTTAGTTTTCCAAACATTTAGTCCAGGTGTATTTCCAACCCTCCATGGTATCTTCCTTGTCGTGGTGGAGTGGCTTGCGTGCTTAAATGATCCCGAGAGCTATGCCGGCGGTAGCATTGCTGCCGATAGGGTTACCCGTGCCGAACTGGTCGAAGGTGATAAGCCAGACGAAAAAAGTACCTTGGTCGAAGAGTGACGATCTTTCACCGTAAAAATACAACCGTCAAGAAATGCGGACATGGGTTCAATGAAAGACGTACATGGAAGCTTCTTTCAGGAAAGCCAGAAGGAAAACGTCCAGTTGGTAGACCAAGAATGAGGTGCGAGGAAAAAATTAACTATGATTTGAGGGAAGTGGATTATACAGGGAATGATTGGAAAACATTAGCTCAGGATAGGGATGTATGGAGAACTTATGTCCGCGCGGCCATGAACCTACGGGTTCGATAGTGCAGGTGAGTAAGTAAGATGTTTTTCAAAAAATGTGAAAATGTTTCGATATTTTCAAAATTTCAATTATCGATCCAGAGAGTGTGTCCGCGATTTCCAAAGCAAAAACTCCGGTCTAAATCAAATGTTTCAAAATTTAGTTTTCCAAGTCTATATATAGTCTAGGATTTTTCCAAGTTTTTCGAAATTTTAAAAAGTGCAGAAAATTAATCTAGAGCGTGTAATCGGTATTTTATTACAAAATAATTAGTGCATTTAAAATCCCGGACACACCTTGTAGATTTATTTTTGCAGTTTTCAAAATTTCGAAAATTAGCACTTTTTTGGAAAACTCAATTTTGAAATTTTGGACTTAGACAGCATTTTTTGCACTAGAAATCCCGGGCACACGCTAAACATTTTTTTTGCAGTTTTTTAATTTCCAAAATTTTGACTTCTTGGAAAAACACGAAGACCTTGTCTTACATTATACATCGCCGACACACCCTCTAGATTTTTTTTTTCAGTTTTCAAAATTGTATCATTTTTGGAAAAAGAAATCCGAGGCTATAGACTGGGATAAAGTCGATTTTCAAAATTTTCGACTTAGACCGGCTCCTTGCATTATAAATGGCGTTCATATCCTCTAGATTGTATTTTCGCAGTGTTCAAATTTCTAATTTTTTATCGTTTTTGGGAAAAATCCAAGACTATAGCATTGGGAAATATCGATTTTCAAATGTTCGACTTAGACCGGATTTTTTTGCATTATAGATCGAGGAAACACACTCTAGATTGTATTTTTGCTGTTTTCAAAATTTCTAAAATTTTGTCATTATTGGGAAAAATCCAAGACTATAGCCTTGGAAAAATTGGATTTTCAAATATTCGACCTAGACCGGTTTTTTTTGCATATAGATCGCGCACACACTCTAGATTAAATTTTTGCAGTTTTCAAACATTTTAAAATTTTGTCACATTTGGGAAGAAATACAAAAAATTCTTAGGAAAACTCGATTTTCAAATTTTCGACATAGACCGGATTATTTTGCATTGTAAATCGCGGACACACATTCTAGATGGTATTTTTGCGGTTCTCCAAATTTCTAAAATTTTGCCATTATTGGAAAAATCCAAGGCTATAGCCTTGGAAAACTCGATCTTCAATTTTTTACTTAGATCGGATTATTTGCATTATATATCGCGGACACACCCTCTATATTATTTTTTTAATTTCTAAAATTTTGTCATTGTTTGGGAAAAAAATTCGAGACTATAGCCTTGAAAAAACTCGATTTGAAATTCTTGAAAACTCTATTTTGAAATTTTGGATTTAGTCCGGATTTTTTGCATTATAAATCCCGGATACGCCCTCTAGATAGGATTTTTGCAGTTTTTGAAATTTCGAAAATTTTGACATTTTTCGCAAAATACCAAGATTATAGCGTCGGAAAATTCAATTTTGAAATTTTGGAATTAGACCGGATATTATGCATTATAAAACCCGGACGCATCATCTAGGTAGGAATTTTGTATTTTTTGAAATTTCGAAAATTTTAAATTTTTTTGGAAAAACAGCAAGACTGTAGCCTTGGAAAACTCACTTTGAAATTTTGGATTTAGACCGGATTTTTTGCATTATAAATCCCTAATACACCCTCTAGATAGGATATTTGCAGTTTTTGAAATTTGGAAAATTTTGACATTATTTGGAAAACACCAACACTATAGCCTTGGTAACTCAATTTTGAAATTTTGGTTTTAGACCGGATTTTTTCATTTTAAATACCGGACACACCCTCTATATAGGATTTTTGCAGTTTTTGAAATTTCGAAGACTTTGACATTTTTTGGCAAAACACCAAAACTATAGCATCGGAAAACTCAATTATGAGATTTTGGATTTAGACCGGATTTTTTTGCATTTTAAATCCCGGTCACACAATCTAGATAGGATTCTTGCAGTTTTTGAAATATCGAAAATTTTGACATTTTTTCGAAAAACACCTGGACTAGCCTTGGAAAACTTGAGTTTGATATTTTGGATTTAGACCGGATTTTTTCGTTATACATCCGAGAAAAATCCTATTGATAGGATTCTTGCAGTTTTTGAAATTTCGAAAATGTTGACATATTTTGGAAAAACAACAAGACTATAACCTTGGAAAACTCAATTTTGAAATTTTGGATTTAGACCGGATTTTTTGCATTATAAATCCCGGACACAGTCTCTGGATAGTAATTTTGCAGTTTTTGAATTTTCGAAATTTTTATCATTTTTTTGGAAAAACAATGACTATAACCTTGGAAAACTCAATTTCTATATTTTGGATTTAGACCGGATTTTTTGCATTATAAATCCCGGACACACGCTCTAGATAGTAATTTTGCAGTTTTTGAACTTTCGAAAATTTTGACTTTTTTTGGAAAAACAATAAGACTATTACCTTACTTACTTACTTACTTACTCACTCACTTACTTACTCACTGGCACTATCGAACCCGTAGGTTCATGGCCGCGCAGACATAAGCTCTCCATACATCCCTATCCTGAGCCAATACTTTCCAATCATTCCCTGTACAATCTACTTCTCTCAAATCATAGTTAATGTTGTTCTCCCGCCTCATTCTTGGTCTACCAACTGGGCGTTTTCCCTCTGGCTTTCCTACAAGAAGTTTCCATGCACATCTTTCATTCCCCATATGTGTAACATGTCCTGCCCATCGCAGTCTATGAGACTGAACTGTTCTTATTATATCTGGCTTCCTATAAAGACCGTGTAGTTCATTGTTATGTAGTCTTCTCCATTCACCTGTCTCTTCATCTCTCTTTGGTCCAAAAAATTTCCTAAGAACTTTATTCTCAAATACTCGTAATCTCCTTTCCTCCCTTAAAGTAAGAGTCCATGTTTCGCACCCATATAATATAACTGATAGAATAATAGTTTTATATATTTTCAGCTTAACGTTTTTTGAAAGAAGTTGGGATATCAAAAATCTCTGCAATGCATAATAGCATGCATTTCCAGAATTGAGCCTATGTTTAATTTCTTTGTGCATCTCATTCCTATTTGTGATTATTGTTCCTAGGTATTTGAATTCAGCCACTGCCTCAAAATTTCCCTCATTTGTCATTAGCTGTCCATTTCCATTATATAATGAATTTCTACATGTGACCATATATTTAGTTTTACTGATATTTACTTCCAGTCCTAATTTCTTAGTGTTACTCAATAGTGTGTGCGTGTTGGCCTTTAGTATCTCTTCGCTATCGGCCAGTAGTACTACATCATCAGCATAAACTAACAGCTTATTAATACCATTCAGTTGTAAGCCTTCCTCATTCTCTAAAGATTTAATGGCATGCTCTAGTACAAAATTAAATAGTAGAGGAGATAGTGCATCTCCTTGCTTCAACCCATTCTGGATTTCAAAAGTGTCTGTAAACTGTTTGCCTACACGCACCCTACTCTTTGAGCCATTTAGACACATTCGTATAAGTCTAACTAACTTTTTTAGGAATTCCGAACTCCAGCAGGATACTATATAACTTCTCCCTCTTAATTGATCATATGCTTTTTTGAAGTCTACATATAGTTGATGTACAGTTACATTATATTCCCATTTCTTTTCTAAAATCTGTCTTATACTAAAAATCTGATCTGTTGTAGACATATTTCTTCTAAATGCACATTGATGATCTCCTAGAATGTCATCAATATAGGGAGTAAGTCTGCTTACTAATATATTTGTTAGAATTTTGTACGAAGTTGAAAGTAATGAGATGCCCCTGTAGTTGTTGCAATCAGTTTTATCTCCTTTCTTATAAATTGGTATGATAATAGATTCCTTCCATTCATCTGGAAGAGCTTCTTTTTCCCAAATCATACTAAGCAACCAGCGTATCTTGTCCATCAATTTTTCTCCCCCTGATTTTATCAGTTCTGCTGGGATCTCATCTGAACCTGATGCTTTATACATCTTCAATTTTTCAATTGCCATTTCAACCTCTAATGCACTTGGCTCTGCGACTAACATTTCCGCTGTCTGTAACTTATCCTCCTCAATGTCCTGTTCTGTATGTACATTTAATAGCTGATTAAAGTAACTTTTCCATCTATTTAATATACTCTTGGAATCTGCAATCATATCCCCATTTTCATTCCGAATTATATTTGTTCTAGCCTGAAACCCTTTCTTCCCTATACTAATTCCCTGATATAATTCTCTAATGTTCCGATTTTTTGCAATTACCTTGGAAAACTCAATTTTGAAATTTTGGATTTAGACCGGATTTTTCCATTATAAATCCCGGACACACTCTCTAGATAGTAATTTTGCAGTTTTTGTATTTTCGAAAATTTTGACATTTTTTGGAAAAACAATAAGACTTTGGAAAACTCAATTTTTGAATTTTGGATTTAGACCGGATTGTTTGCATTATAAATCCCGGACACAGTCTCTAGATAGTAATTTCGCAGTTTTTGGATTTTCGAAAATTTTTACACTTTTTGGAAAAACAAAAAGACTATAACCTTGGAAAACTTTTTTGAAATTTTGGATTTAGAACGGATTTTTTGCATTATAAATTACGGACATAGTCTGTAGATAGTAATTTGGCAGTATTTGAATTTTCGAAAATTTTGACATTTTATGGAAAAACAATAAGACAATAACCTAGGAAAACTCAATTTTTAAATTTTGGATTTAGACCGGATTTTTTGCTTCATAAATCCCGGACACAGTCTCTGGATTGGAGTTTTGCAGTTTCAGGAATTTTCCTTCGAAATTATAGCTTCGGAAAACTCAATTATGAGATTTAGGATTTAGACAGGATTTTTTGCATTATAAATCCCGGTCACACAATCTAGATAGGATTCTTGCAGTTTTGAAATATCGAAAATTTTGACATTTTTCGAAAAACACAAAGACTTGGAAAACTCAGTTCTGAAATTTTGGATTTAGGCCGGATTTTGCGATTTACAAATCCCGGACGCACCTATATATATAGAGGATCTTTGCAGTTTTTGAAATTTGATAAATTTTGACATTTTTTGGAAAAACACCAGGACTATAGCCTTGGAAAACTTGAGTTTGATATTTTGGATTTAGACCGGATTTTTTCGTTATACATCCGAGAAACATCCTCTTGATAGGATTCTTGCAGTTTTTGAAATTTCGAAAATGTTGACATTTTTGGAAAAACAATAAGACTATAACCTTGGAAAACTCAATTTTGAAATTTTGGATTTAGACCGGATTTTTTGCATTATACATCCCGGACACAGTCTCTGCATAGTAATTTTGGAGTTTTTGAATTTTCAAAATTTTTATCATTTTTTTGGAAAAGCAATACGACTATAAACTTGGAAAACTCAATTTTCAAACTTTGGATTTAGACCGGATTTTTTGCATTATAAATCCCTTACACAGTCTCTAGATAGTAATTTTTCAGTTTTTGAATTTTCGAAAATTTTGACATTTTTTTGGAAAAAGAATAACACTATTACCTTGGAAAACTCAATTTTGAAACTTTGGATTTAGACCAGATTGTTTGCATTATAAATCCCGGACACAGTCTCTAGATAGTAATTTTACAGTTTTTGAATTTTCGAAAATTTTGACATTTTTTGCAAAACACTATTTTGAAATTTTGGATTTAGACCGGATTTTTTGCATTATAAACCCCGGACACACCCACTAGATAGTACTTTTGCAGTTTTTGCAAATTTCGAAAATTTTGACATTTTTTTGAAAACCACCAAGACTATAGCTTTGGAAAACACTATTTTGAAATTTTGGATTTAGACCGGATTTTTTGCATTATAAATCTCGGACACAGCCTCTAGATAGTATTTTTGCAGTTATTGAAATTTCGAAAATTTTGACATTTTTTGGAAAACCACCAAGACTATAGCCTTGGAAAACACTATTTTGAAATTTTAGATTTAGACCGGATTTTTTGCATTATAAATCACGGACACACCTTCAAGATAGTATTTTTGCAGTTTTTGAAATTTCGAAAATTTTGACATTTTTTTGGAAAACCAAGACTATAGCCTTGGAAAACACTATTTTGAAATTTTGGATTTAGACCAGATTTTTTGCATCATAAATCCCGGACACACCCTCAAGATAGTATTTTTGCAGTTTTTGAAATTTCGAAAATTTTGACTTTTTTGGAAAACCACCAAGACTATAGCCTTGGAAAACACTATTTTGAAATTTTGGATTTAGACCGGATTTTTTGCATTATAAATCCCGGACACGCCCTCTAGATAGTATTTTTGGAGTTTTTGAAATTTCGAAAATTTTGACATTTTTTGGAAAACCACCAAGACTATAGCCTTGGAAAACACTATTTTGAAATTTTGGATTTAGACCGGATTTTTTGCATTACAAATCCCGGACACAGCCTCTAGATAGTATTTTTGCAGTTTTTGAAATTTCGAAAATTTTGACATTTTTTGGAAAACCACCAAGACTATAGCCTTGAAAATACTATTTTGAACTTTTGGATTTAGCACGGATATTTTGCATTATAAATACCGACACACCCTCTAGATAGTATTTTTTCAGTTTTTCAAATTTCGGAAATTTTGACATTTTTGGAAAACCACCAAGACTGTAGCCTTGGAAACCACTATTTTGAATTTTTGGATTTAGACCGGATTTTTTGCATTATAAATCCCGGACACAACCTCTACATAGTATTTTTGCAGTTTTTGAAATTTCGAAAATGTTTGACATTTTTTGGAAAACCACTAAGACTATAGCCTTGGAAAACACTATTATGAAATTTTGGATTTAGACCTGATTTTTTGAATTATAAATTCCGGACACACCCTCCAGATAGCATTTTTGCAGTTTTTGAAATTTCGAATATTTAGACTTTTTTGGAAAACCACCAAGACTATAGCCTTGGAAAACACTATTCTGAAATTTTGGATTTAGATCGGATTTTTTGCATTATAAATCCCGGACACACCCGCTAGATAGTATTTTTGCAGTTTTTGAAATTTCGAAAATTTTGATTTTTTTTGGAAAACAACCAAGACTGTAGCCTTGGAAAACACTATTTTGAAATTTTGTATTTAGACCGGATTTGTTGCATTATAAATCCCGGACACACCCTCTAGATAGTATTTTTGCAGTTTTTGAAATTTCGAAAATTTTGACATTTTTTGGAAAAGCATCAAGATTATAGCCTTGGAAAACACTATTTTTAAATTTTGGATTTAGACCGGATTTTTTGCATTATAAATCCCGGACAAACCCTCTAGATAGTATTTTTGCAAATTTTTAAATTTCGAAAATTTTGACTTTTTTGGACAACCACCAAGACTATAGCCTGGGAAAACACTATTTTGAAATTTTGGATATAGACCGGATTTTTTGCAATATAAATACCGACACACCCTCTAGATAGTATTTTTGCAGTTTTTGAATTTTCGAAAATTTTGACATTTTTTGGAAAAACAATAAGACAATAACCTTGGAAAACTCAATTTTTAAATTTTGGATTTAGACCGGATTTTTTGCTTCATAAATCCCGGACACAGTCTCTGGATTGGAGTTTTGCAGTTTCAGGAATTTTCCTTCGAAATTATAGCTTCGGAAAACTCAATTATGAGATTTAGGATTTAGACAGGATTTTTTGCATTATAAATCCCGGTCACACAATCTAGATAGGATTCTTGCAGTTTTGAAATATCGAAAATTTTGACATTTTTCGAAAAACACAAAGACTTGGAAAACTCAGTTCTGAAATTTTGGATTTAGGCCGGATTTTGCGATTTACAAATCCCGGACGCATCTGATATATATAGAGGATCTTTGCAGTTTTTTGAAATTTGATAAATTTTGACATTTTTTTGAAAAAACGCCAGGGGACTATAGCCTTGGAAAACTTGAGTTTGAATTTTTGGGATTTAAGACCGGATTTTTTCGTTATACATCCGAGAACCACATCCTCTTGATAGGATTCTTGCAGTTTTTGAAATTTCGAAAATGTGACATTTTTGGGAAAACAATAAGACTATACCCTTGGAAACTCAATTTTGGAAATTTTGGATTTAGACCGGATTTTTGCATATAAATCCGGACACAGTTCTGATAGTAATTTTGGAGTTTTTGAATTTTCAAATTTTTATCATTTTTTTGGAAAAAGTCAATACGACTATAAACTTGGCAAACTCATTTTCAAACTTTGATTTAGACCGGTTTTTTTCTTATAAATCCTTACACAGTCTCTAGATAGTAATTTTGCAGTTTTTTAATTTTCGACAATTTTGAATTTTTTTTGAGAAAAAGAATAACATATACCTTGGAAAACCAATTTTGAAACTTGGATTTAGACCAGATTGTTGCATATAAACCCGGACACAGTCTCTAGCTAGTATGTTACAGTTTTGAATTTTCGAAATTTTGTGCCATTTTTGGAAAACACCAAGACTACGCCTTGGAAAAACACTATTTTGAATTTTGGATTATTTAGACCGGATTTTTTGCATTCTCAACCCGGGACACACTAACTAGATAGTACTTTGCAGTTTTTCAAATTCGAAACTTTTGACATTTTTTTGAAACCCAAGACTTAGCCTTGGGAAACATATTTGAATTTTGGATTAGACCAGATTTTTTGTCATTATAAATCCCGGACAACATTCCTCTAGATAGTAATTTTGGTTATTGAAATTTCGAAAATTGCATTTTTTGGAAAAACAGTAAGA